>SWBT01000559.1:0-93928 GCA_005298045.1 Pleurotus ostreatoroseus | reverse complement strand
GTAGAGAGTCTGCGGGTCTTCCGCGGGTTGCGGGTGAAAATATATGAACCCATACCCATACCCTCTAGTACCCATACCCGGGACCCATCGGGGTTACCCCTACCCCTGCCTATCACTAGACGTATCTCATAACGTCGAGGATGAAGTGTACAATACCTGGTTGGCCGAACTCAACGTCGAGGATAACAATTGGGTGCCCGACACCTTTCTCAGCGCACTCCTTCGCCACGTATGTGATGCGCATACACGGGATGAGAAAGGGTGTATGTTCTGGCAGGTACGAAGACTACAAGAACAGCCAGAACAGCAGGCCGAACCCGAAGGAACGGCCGCTGTTGTGCCTGTCATAGCAGAGCAAACTGAAAACCAGTCGTGCGAGCTATGGGACCTTCTCGCGTACATGACACCTCCTTACGGATCCTCGCCGTTGTTGGATGCCGCCTCCAGCGCGCCCCCGCACTCGCTCCTCCCGCCGATTGACTCAAGCTCACCTGTGCGCGATGCTGCGTACTCGTCTGGGCCAGGCGTAACGTCTGACGACGTCGCACCTGCGGATACCTTGTCATCTCATGTCTATCATCCCCATACTGCTGCAAAGGAGGAAGCGACATCGGCTACGACCGAGCTGCTCTCAAAGAGGACGACTATACCGCCGCAGTCGCTAGCGATCGAGTCCGTTATAGAGGAACCCGCAGCCTCAATCGCGATTGACGTCGATGTCGACGCATCCCGCGCTGTGCATCCCATCGATGGACTTCGTGAAGACGGATCTCTCGTACGGCCGCAACTCGTTGAACGCGATATTGCGCTAATGGGCATCTCCGAGTCAAGTGAATCTGCAGCCTCACCCGTGGTATCAGCCTCGGTCCGGAGTGGTCCCATTGAAGAGGCGACGCGACCCAGCGCCGCAATCGACTATCATGAGAATATTGCAACAGGTGCCGCTGTGAGAACCTCGTCTATGGCCGACGAGACGGGTGTCGAGGTCATTCAGGCGGGACGAGACGAGCAGATTCCTTTCGGACGCACGTATTTTGTCTCCCCGCAGCACGCTTAGCCCGATTTCGAGCAAACGGTCAATCTTGAAGGCGCTCCTGTTGATGAGGATGCAGATAGTGCCAGCCATATGGAGTCTGAGGATGCGCTTGTGATGCCGGGGCGAGCGTACAATCCGACGCTGCCAGAGATGATGCTCGATTCAGAGCAGCCGGCTGGGGCATCGGAGGACGAGGTCGAAGAGTCAGGTCGATGACGAGGGGTATCGAACCAAGGGTTCTCGTAGGATACGGCGCGGTTCTTGAGGGTGGGTACATTTTCCTCGACATCAACTTACGTCGATGCGTCTATCGAGGCTCGAGAGCGTCCACTATAGACGGCAGTCTTGGAGCTTGGCTTAGGGACTCGGACGGACTTTTCGAGTGTTTGTATCTGCAGCCGTGACAGTGATACTCAGTATTTTTGACGGACTGTGGATGAATTCTACTCACTGAGCTAGTCGAGTCTCCTGGACGGATTTCGCAAGTTGGGAAAGCCGTGAGCTTGGGATCCTAATAAAGCTAAACAAATGACGTAGATCGAATTTTAGCCTCGAGAGTCAGCAAAGAGTCAGACAGAAAGACTCGTACTGAGACCATCAGATAATATGGATTGGAAAAGCTAAGGAACCAGCACATAACAGTAAAGAATACACATGTGGTTCGTTCCTTCGACGTATAGAGCAAGCCATAAGATAAAGCTCGTTAGATCTCCTACGCTGTCGTTCGCATTCTGATCCGCGGGTGCTATGGTAGTAGAAAAGTCGCATCGTTGGGTCAGTAATAAATTTTATGGAGAATCGTGATGATGTACATTTAGACTATTCGCTTAGTGACTGCGCACGTCGCTGCCAAAACTCCATGTTTCCTGTCGAGGCTTTGCGTCGTGAATGGAACCGTATTCACTGCAGGCTTGGAGTGATAAGTGCGGAGATTATAGCCGCGCATAGACGTGCGCATCTTAGGCGAAGCTTGGGCTAAATATGATCAATAAGCAAAATCTCGAGCTGTAGCATCGAAGGGGTATGATCTCGTATAAGCAGTAAAGCAGCGAGATGAGAACACGCATACGTACGGAATGTACACTGGGTCTTCCACCTTGAGGCTGAACTATATAAGTCGCTCTTGGCTCTACGATTCCAGTTCGAACGCGACGTCGTTTGCAGAAGTACGATCCTGGAGTTGGAAATCAAAGCGCGCATCTCTCTCTAGAGCGAGAATACGTGCCTACCAAAATCATCTAGGATAGTGAGTCTCCACACTCCACCGCTACGGTAACGTGAAAGATGCTGTGGGAATGGCAGATGAGTTGCGTGTTTACGGGGGTTGCAAGTGGTAAAGCAAAGATATGTGCTGAAGCTTGGCCATTGCGCGACGCACTGTCCCAGAGGCTCAGGCTAGAGTAGGCGAGGCCGCTTGAGAGACGGCAACGAAGTAGCATATCTTCACCAAACGCTTTACGGAGGACCAAGCCAGTACCAGCACCAATGGAAACGATGTGACGAGCGATGAGCAGCTGACAGATGCGTGCGACAGGCCATACAGCGTTGCTGGACGCTTTCATATCGGAGCAAAAGGTAAGTTCAGAATACGATAATCTGTCGAGGTTGTTACTGTTGCTGCACAAGACGAGGAAGATCATCATGCGCACAGGTCCCAGACTCCCAGGAGCAGCTGGTAAGTCACGTGCTATTGCAAGACCGCGATCGAGCGCTCGTTGCAAGTCGGCGACCTTCCTTCACTCGGATGGACTTGACTGAAGCTGTCATTCGCGAACAGCCCTCGAGCATTTGAACTTGATCTGATGCACTACTACAACGGTTATCGACACGCTTTGCCGACGTGCTGTGCCGTGTCGATGCCCCGACGCCCCGCCTGCTCTCGACTTCAACTTTTGCACCGTCGCTTCCTCAACCATCCACGCTTTCGAAAGCAGGTCTCTCAATCATACGTTCATACAGAGTGCAGACACCCATCCCGTGAGACTGCTTGGTTCCTCATCGCTGCCTTACCTGCCCCTGCACAAGACACAGGATCCTCAGACGCACGATAATGAAGCACTAAGACGACCTATTGCGTTTCATTCATGGTGTAGAAAAACTTAGTCTTGTTGCGAACATTCTCCCTTCAGTGGCCCTTGTTTAGCATGCTACTGGTGCAATACGGAAAGTCAGGCCTTGGTGCGTATGTAGAACTTCCCATGCCAGTATCAACTGACCTCAGTTCCTTCAGCGCAATTGTAATCGAATGTTCTCGAGCTGGTGCTCCTAACTGTGAAGGTCCACACACTAGATGAGCATCTCCATGGACGTGTCCTGCATCAATTCTGCCATACACCTCTTGCGCGCCGTGAGTGAATACCTCCGACACAGCGCAACCACCTAACGACTGCCTTAGTCGAAGCAATAAGACGTACACATCGTCGTTCCCAGTACAACGTATGCGGCGAAACCAGTACCTGAAGCAGGCCCGTCTTTAAACTTGTTCTCGCGACGGGACGCGACGGTCCATGGCTCTTGTCCTAGCGTTTCAGGATCAGCTTAGCGAAGGCGGCATCGATACCTGAGGTGAGTTTGTATATTCCCTGCGATGCATCTTCGTAAGGTGGAAGTCGAATGATGTCTGATTCTTGCATTCCGTGCAACATATTCAGTTGTGTATCGGCTATCGACGTACAACCGCTCAAGGAAGGTGACCAGGAACCGAGGAGTGCTTGGCCGTCGTCCTGAGGGCACGAATTGTCCTCATACTTCGAGGCAGTCAGTCGTGTTTATTGCTGCCCAAATTCACCTGCTAAGTCTCTTTAACGACATATAGGTGCGCAATCTCGTCTGATTGCAGGATTCTGCTTTGAAAGACCGTTTCCAATGCGGCATTAGCAAGACCGCGCGACGAAGAGTGTCAGGGACAACTGGAATGATCGTCTCAATCGCCGTGTCAACCGCCACCTGTTTTCTTGCGCACAAACAGCATAGGTACGATGTCCAGTTCGCATTTGGCAGGACGTTATTGAACGTCACATTCTCAGACGTCATATGGAATCAAGCCATCATACATCCAACAATCTCGACAGCGTTTACCGCCTCTCCGGTACAGCCTAGGCCTTTCAAGCGAGCCACGACATCGTCATGCTGGTTGCGTACTTCTATGCGCTGTTCAAATCCCGTCTCGATTTGGAGTACCACTTTACATGGGGGCGACTGCTCTAGGTAGCAATTTTGCTTGTTCAAATCGCAAAATTAACTTCCGAGCCACAGCGAATAGGATCCTCGGCCATCACGACGCCGCCTCCATTCCTCCCATGTCGGCTAACTCTAGTCATCATACGCATTGTCTGTTACTGGATGACAAGGAACTCGCATCTCCTTCTATCACTGCACATTTCCCTACTCTGGATCGAGACGAGCTTCTGTGGAGCGTGCATCCCAGTAACTGACATGCTCTGATCGGAAATACGACATTTGGGCAACAATTCCCCGTTGCAACGGCCTCCTCATTGTGTTCAGCGCACTTTACCGGGCATCGACTCGTCGGTGCTTGAGGCTGGAAGGCTGGACGCGTCTGCCGTTCTTCGATCCAAATATTGCGCACATAAAAGTTCAAGACACCAATGGATATTTAACCTACGGCAACACAGACGACACTCGTCAAGACCTTTCGCCCCACATCGCCTGGTCTTGGTCTTGGTGCCATGAGTATACTCGCAGCTCCGTCCAATAGAGTTGGACGCCGGTTTGAGTTCATCGACCACATGCACGCGGAGGGGAGGCTTCCGCACCTGTTCCAAGATCCTGGCACACAGCGCCGGGCATCCACGCCTTATACGCGTTCCGCCAGTCGTCGCTGGCACTTTATACCTTCTCTCCCCATAGCACTGCTCTCAATCCTCCCTCTTTCCAATAACACAACCCAGTCCGAACTGCAGACCAAACACAAGCGACTAGATGACGCCTCCAATACTGAATTCTAGACGTGTGGACAAGGTCAGTCCGTAGCACGCTACGACTGCGATTTATGCTGCATACTGACCGGCTGTCTCGTGAAGGAGGACGAAGACGAGCGCATCGGCGGACAAGATGCGTGGATGACAATCGACAAGACGATCGGAAAGGTGGACGAAGAGAAAGTGAAGGACTATATGGACGATATAGACACCCTCCTCGTCTTCGTATGTTGTCTCCTGCTGTCATCGCCCACCGTGTTAACACCAATCTCTCCAGGCTGGTCTGTACTCAGCGATTCTCACTGCATTCCTCATCGAGTCGTACAAGAATCTCTCGGCAGACCCCACTCAGGCACTTTTACAGCAGCTTGTAGGACAGACGGCAAATTACCGGTTTACTGGCGGTCATCTCAACACTACCTTTACCATTTCCCAGCTCCAGGCTTTCGAAGTGCCGACGTCCGCTATCCGCGTTAACGTGTGCTGGTTCGCCAGCCTTATTATCAGCATTTCCACCGCTTCATACGGTATCCTCGTGAAGCAATGGCTGCGCGAGTTCCTCGCAATCGACCGCACGGCTCCACATGAACGCTTGCGGATCCGCCACTTCCGCGCCAAAGGGCTCCAGGACTGGAAGCTCTTCGAGATCGCTGCGACACTCCCGTTATTCCTCCAGGTTGCCCTGGTGCTCTTCTTCGTGGGGCTTTGCTTCTTCACACAGTCCGTCCATCAGTCAATCGGACAAACGAGTCTCATCCTCGTATGTGCCTGGGCGTTCTTCTTCGCTTTAGCAGTCTTGGCGCCTCTCGTATCCGCACGCTGCCCATACAAGACAACCTTCTTGAAGGCGATATTCCAGTACCTACGACCTCGTATTCATCGCATTTCCCGTTCATTGGCCGACAAAATCAAGAAGTTGATGGATCGTATGCGATCATCTTCTCTGTATGCACGGTTTCAGTCAGCCGCTAAGGTAGTATCAGATCATCTTCTGAGACCTTGTGCGCAGGCTTTTACACACATCCTTCAGCAAGTCTCATCTCTCGCGCACGACAATGCACGCGAAGTAGGGGACACGGAGCAGCGTGTTCAGGCAAGCGCGGTCCAGGATGACAAGACCTCGACACTTGCTCTGCGAACATATGGCAATAAGGGCTGGAAAGTCGAAGATAACCTGTTCCATGTGGAGTACCTGACCTTCTTCACGAAGGATACTCTGGAAGATCCCACATATCTCTGGGCAGAGGAGTCTGCTTTACGCAGTGACGAGACCGGCGATCTCGTCATCTTCCGGGACGTCGATTCCCTCTTCCTCGACGATCGAATCCTTGGGATGATGCGAGAGGCTTTCCAGCGTAGACCTCCGTCGGGCGAAGATGTTCTCAAGTTCGTTGTTGGGGCCCTGGAGCGGCGCTCTGATATGGTCTTTCAAGGACTCGACATGCAGTCCACAGCTCCCATCACATGGCCTTGGGCGCTGTCGACCAACGGGCGGACGACCCTGGTCGAAATGTTGACGGACAGTCTGTTAGTACAAGCATCCAAGGCCCCCCTGATGGAGTGGGCCGTGCACTGTTCCTGGAGTGCGGGCGAATACTGGATGAACCATACACTGCACCTTATTTTCGCTCTTTGTGCAGGGAACGGCCACCTTCCTCAGTCGCTATTGTCTGCTCTAGAAGGCTGGTTACATAACAAAGAGCAGCAATTGGATAGCTGTTATGTTCTTGCCTATCAACTTAGGAAACGTCTCAATGGCATGGCGTCGACTGTTTATATCAATTGGCAGACCCTTGTTTTCATACTCTTACTTCTGGTGCTGAAAACTCTCCCCGTCGAAGAAGCGGCAGGTACCTTCAGGTCCATTGTCAAGTTTGCTTACGGCGACATGGACGACCTCATCGAGACCCACTATCCTGAACACACAAATCAGTCTATATCCGAGACCAATCGTCAACGTGGTGTAGCTCCTGAGTTTATCGAGCAGCGCAACCGAGTGGTACCGCCTGAGATTGTTCTCGCTTTGACAGACGCGGCAGCCGGTATCCTCAAACTTCTGGTGCCCGAAGACGAAACACCTGAGGCCGAGGGCGACCGCCCCGTGGCTTTTTCGAAGAATATCGAGTCTCTCCTAGACTTCATATTCAAGGCGATCTTAGTCATTCAGAGAGAGTTGCCCGATGTCAATCTTATAGGCTCACTGCCCATACACCGCAGTTATTTGAGGTCTTTGCTTTGGGAGCTACTCACGAGGCCTCGCAACACTCATTCGTTTTTGGCTTTTTGGTTGATACGCTCTGCCGCTTTGCAACTTCAACTTCGGAGAGATGGGTTCCTGTACCAAACCTTTCGCCCAAACTGGTTCGGTCTGCCAGATGGTAAATCGCTTTCGGTATTGCCCACTCATATCCGCATCGCTTATAGTTCTCCGTAGATAAAAAAGGTGTTAAGTTCCTGTTTGCTTGCTGCGGCTACTTTATGGCATCGGCTCAAGCTGAAGCCACGCCTACCCTGTCGTCCGTCATCCAAATATGCTACCTTATTTCTTCGGTTGATACCCGGGCGAGTAAAGATGTACTTCGGGCATGGCGTGAGATGTTCAGGAGCGCAACAGCTCTCATCAATCAGATTTCTCTCGCTCATGATATCGATCGGTGCGACGCCCGAGAACATGGAGAAACCTGCGCCGCCGCCTACGCGTTGCTGAAGGAAATCGAATATAAGGAGATTGAGTATCACGAGTTTTGTAAGTGGCTCATCTATGTTACTGTGCTTGTCTTCTCCGATACTGAGATATGCCGGAGTAAAGATTCACACATTTGCTCAGATGCTCACTTTTCTCCTTTAGTAGAGCATAAAGCGTACAAGACTTGGAAGGCCGAGGAAGACGACTGGGTACCCGACACCTTCCTCAGCGCACTCCTTCCTCACGTATGCGACGCACATACACAAGACGAAGAAGGGCATACATTTTGGCGGGTACAAAGAGTACGAGAACAGCCGGCGCAGCAAATCAAGTCCAAAGAGACAACCGCTGCTGTACCAGTCAGAGTGAAGCAAGTTGAAACCCAGTCGTGGGAATTGCGGAACCCCCTAACGCCCTCAATGCCTCCTTACACACCCGCACCACTGCTGGATGCCGATGGTTCACTTCAGCACTCGCTCCCAGCACCGCCAATGGACTCTGACACGTTCTTGCGTAATGTTGCCGGATCGTTCCGTCCAGGCGTGACGTCTGTCGATGTCGTACCCGCAGATGGTCTACCATCTCAGAGTACTGATTCTGGTAACACTGCAGAGAAGGAAGCGGTATCAGTTGCGAACGAGCCATCTTCGGAGGGAACGACCATATCGACACAGCGGCCAACAATTGAACCTGCGCCTGAGGAATACGTCCCGTCAAGTGCGGTTGACATCAATATTGGCGTAACCCTCACTGTGCATCCTGTCGATAGAGGGCACGCTACCCTATCTGCTGTGCCGCCGCAACCTGTCGAGCGTTCTACAGCGCCGGTGATATCTGCTGAACCAAATGTCCTTGCACTTAGTGTTGAAAGCCCGGAGGTCTGGATCGTCCCTGCCGCTTCGAACAACAGTTCAGTCATAGACGCAACACAACGAAGCCTCACAGTCGCCAGTAGTGAGGAACCGGTAACAAATGCCGTTGGGGTAGCCGCAGCTGCAGCAGACGAAACGGTTACAGAGGTCGTACAGGCGGGGCGCGCTGACCAGGTCTCTTCCAGACGCGCATCACCCATCTCTCCGCATCACTCCCAGCTTGGTTTCGAGCCTACAGCTGCTCTTGTAGTTGCATCCACTATAGCGGAAGGCGATAGAAATGATCGTGTAGGATCCGGAGACCCGAAGAGCGAACCGCCTTCCTAGCAATAGGCAACCGATGGGCTAGAGCAGTCGGCTGAGACTGAGACGTCGGGAGAGGCGGGCGAAGAGGGGAGTAAGAGGTCGAGGGCCGCTGGACTAGCGAGCGGTAGCTTGCAGAGTATATGAAGTTTTTCTTTAATCCTGAGCCGTCGCTTCCGGCGTCGTGGGTTTCGACTCAACACGTCCGAATAGCTAGCCGTGGAAACTTTGGCGTGTCTCCTGAGTCCTCGGCCGAGGTATCGAAGTAGCATTTTAAGGTGTTTGCCCCTATAGTCATTATGTAGTCCATCAACTTGTACTGTAAACGTATAACGAACAAATTCCACTCACCAAACCCGTTGAGTCGCTTGGGCAGATCATGAATTGGGAAGTCCGCAAGCTTGGGATCCTAATAGAGCCAAATAAATGACGTAGTGTAAACCCTGGGCGCGACACGAGCAGAAACCACACTGAAAACGACGGGGCGAGTCGAGGTACTAAGCGTACGCAGCTCAGCCGTGATATCATATCTTAGGTTCAACATGTTATTCATTCGTTTGACGTACAGAGGACGATACAACAGATGTTCCTGTATTTTCGTGCCATCCGTTCCTGGGTCCACTATTGCTTGGCCAGTATATTGCACTGTATGAGCCACCTTAATCAGTCGACGATACTTTATGCAGTCGCCGAAGTACTATGTCACTGACGTGCGCAATGGCGTTGTCCGTGTCAACTGAGGGTACGCGTTATCACAGGTTTGGACGCTTGACATCATGATATTGGGTCGAGAGTCTGAAGCGTGCACGGGGCTCGATGTCAAATGGTCTTGAAAATCAAGAAGGGCGATGCTATGTAGATGCACACAGAGGCGCAGGTCCTCAAAGGGGAAGCGTGCGCTGGATGCATATGACTGATGAACTTGACTCGACCTGGGAAGCCGAAAGACGTGCAATATGGGATTATTAGAGGGACAAAAATCGGAAGAAGGGATACATACACAATACACTGAACCTCAGCTTTCGGAGGCGAGCCGTATACGTCGCCCATAACTCTTCATAACTCCGCACTTCGACCTCAGGCGCGGTCTTGTGGCTGATGCCGTCGGCGTCCTTAGAAGTGTGATCCTCGCATCGAAATCGAAAGTGACTTAGGTACCACGGTAATAAGGAAATGAAGGTGTGCTTACAGAGAGTGCATTCAAAAGCAGGTTTATAACACAATACCACCGCGAATCAGCCGTGTGGACGACTGCATGCGGGGGCTGTGAGTGATCCTGTCTGTCAGATGTAGCCAAGGCAATTAATCACCCGCCGCAAATCTTGAGGAAGTGGCTGAGGGAGGTGTGCATGCTAAGGAACGACGACGTCGTGGTACATCGGAGTGGCGGCGAGAACTTGAAGGCCTATGTAGCTTGAGAGTTGGCCCACGGGAATTGAGTGGCTGGTAGAGGCTCAAGATCAGAGAACGGCGTCGTTCGGTCTCGTTCGGTGCATTCGCGAATTTAGACTCTTTGAGATGTGAACGTGAACAACGAGGTCGCTGCTGCGCAAGACGAGGAAAGGAAGGAACCACGCCCGGTCAGGAGCCGGCAAGTCACGTGCTCTTAAAAGACCGCAATCGAGCGCCCGATGGCGTCCTTGAGTCTTCCCTCGATTTGGACTCTGGAGTCGACTGCCATCCGCGAACAGCCTTCGAACTTCTGGAGCTAGTCCGAGGTATTACTACAACTGTACCGTAGACTCTTGACACGCTGTGCCATTGCCAACGCGCCAGACAGCTTCGGCCCCTCGACGCCCTAACGACCGTGACTCCCTCATACGCGTTACAAAGAAGGAATCCTCAATCGTCGATGCAGTCTTGACCCGGAGTGAATGGACGACGCACTTCTTCCTTCGAATATTACACTCAGTCTCAGAGTCTCCTGCAGTACGGTACGCTCAAGTAGTGTTATCGTCTATTCCAAACAGCCTTGACACCTATTGTCTCTCGTCCATAGAGAGAACTGTTGTCTCGCGGTCGTAGGGACTTTGACGTGATGCCACTCCGGATAAGGGTAACTTGTAGCATGCTGCATGTGGAGGATATGGACTAAAGCATCGGTGTGTAGATGTGTCTTTTTTTGTCGATATAATCCGTTATAACCATTATCATAATTCAAAGATAGTCGATTGCTGCCCGATACGAGCGAGGTCTGGTGCTCCTCCTTGCGAAGCTCCATTCTCCGAGTGACCGTCGCTCACGGACACGCCCTGCATTAGCCGTTCACTTCCTTGATGATACTGTAAGTGAAGAGCTGCAATACGACACAATTATTCAACAAATGACAATCCTTATAGCTTGAAGGTAAATATACACATCCTTCTGCGGTGGGTTGTGACGGATAAAATACTTCTGGTTTACCGGTTATAAACATTCCCTCCGTCCACGGACCGTGGAATGGTAATAGAAAGAAACCTTGACCGCTGCCTTACGGCTCGGCTCGTACAGTAAGTCCGTATCATTTTCCATACTTCCCTGCTGATTTTGTATAATCTAGGAATATATGCTGGACTCCATACAGCTGCAGGATCGTGTCACGCAACACCATTGCCGATGAATGCTCAAACTTCGACCGAGCGTCATATCAGCTCACCTGTCCTCCCGCGATCGAAACGTACAGGTACGACACTTATGGAACTTTCAGTAGGACGCTTGGGAATGTCGTGCCCCAGGCAGTGATCACCGAGCCGAATCAAAGTGTCAGAACTCCAACACTTTCATCGGCCCTTATCGGCGTCGTTCAGTCGCAGCTCAAGCTCAACCTTTACAAGTGGATCTCGAAATCTGCGAGCGAGCTATTGCGACGCTAGTTGCGTGTCTCGGATGCTGCTAGAGTACGGTCTTGACCTGGAACACAGCTCTGCTTTGGAGCAGATTGCTCTTGTTCGCAACGCCACTTGTTCAGATCTCGTAACTTGACTTTCGAACAACTGCAGGCACCAACCTTTGCCGTCCCTCATCTCGAGCCCTCTAATTTCTCAATGCCAACTGGGTCCTGTTGCCATACACCTCATCTGCCGTTTGTTAGTGCTACGTCAACAAAGCCTACTGGAACTCAGCCTCCCCTTCTATGGCCAACCTGTCGGTCACGCGATGCAGTGTGATTATAATTTATCAACGACGGATTCATGCCAGATACGTTCAAGAACGATGTTGCTTTTGTCTCCCTTGCGCTCCTCGCACTTGATATACGAGCATATTCTGACTGGACAGGTGTTTGGTAGAGTTGGACGCTGGACTGTAAGCACAGATCACTCACGTGCGGACCAGTGGCTTCCATACCTCTGTGGAGTCCTCGCACAGCCTGGACATCCGCCCTTTATATATGTCCCACTTGTCGTGGCTGCCTCTCATCCCACGGACACTGCTCTTGGACCCCCCCTCCCTCCTCCTCTCAACTACAACAACGTATACGCAAGACCGAAATTCGCATGTCGCCACCCGTACTGAATGCAAGACGCACCTCTAATGTATGTCCGTAGCATGCTACGAGCAATTTGTTACCGCATGCTGACTTGTCTTGGGCAGAACGACAAAGAGGAGTACATCGATGAACGGGCCATGTGGTTGACAATCGATGAGACCGTCGGGAAGGTGGAAGAGTACAAAGTGAAGTACTATATGGACGATATAGATTCTCTCCTTGTCTTTGTGCGTTTTCCCTCGTCGTTATTATATAGGATATTGATCCCGATCTATCAGACCGGTCTGTACTCTGCGGTGCTTACCGCATTCCTCATCGAATCATACAAGAATCTTTCGGCAGACCCCACTCAGGCTCTCCTACAACAGCTCGTAGGCCAAACGGCCAATTATTCATTTACTGGTGGTCATCTCAACACAACCTTCACGAACTCCCAGCTACAAGCTTTTGAAGTCCCGATCTCTGCTATCCGCGTTAACGTGTGCTGGTTTGCCAGCCTCATTATCAGCGTCTCTACCGCCTCATACAGTATCCTCGTGAAGCAGTGGCTACGTCAATACCTCGCAATCGATCGTATAGTCCCGCACGAACGCCTTCGAGTCCGCCACTTCCGCGCCAAAGGGCTCAAGAACTGGAAGCTGTTCGAAATCGCCGCGACGCTTCCCATGTTCTTGCATATTTCCCTCACATTGTTCTTCGTCGGTCTCTGTTTCTTCACTCAGTCTGTTCATCAGACAATCGGACATACAAGTCTCATCCTTGTATCTGCTTGGGCATTTTTCTTTGCCCTAGCGGTCTTGGCACCCCTCGTGTCCGCACGCTGCCCATACAAGACGACCTTCCTGAAGGCAATTGTTCGTTACCTACGACCTTGCATACATCGCATTTCTACTTTATCGATGATCAAAATCAAGAAATTGGTTGTTCGTTTGCGACGGTCTTCTTTTTATACATGGTTGCATTTAGTCGCTAAGGTAGTGTCAGACTGTCTCCTGATTCCTTGTGAGCAGTTCCTTACATACATCCTCCAGCGAGTCTCCTCCCTATGGCACGATAATGCACGCGAATTAGGCCATACGGAGCAGCGCGTTCCGGCAAGCGCGGTCCAGAATGACGAGGGTTCGACGCCCACTCTGCTAACATATGGCAACTGGGGCTGGTCAGTCCAAGATGGCCTCTTCCACGTAGAGTATATGACCTTCTTTACCGGAGATACCTTAGATGTTCCCACATATGCTTGGACAGAGGAGTCTGCGTTACGCAGCGACGAGAGTGGCGATCTCGTCATCTTCCGAGACGTCGACTCCATCTTTCTCGACGATCGCATCCTCGGGATTATGCGAGAGGCATTCCAACGTAGGCCTCCGCAGGGCGAAGATGTTCTCAAGTTTGTCGTTGAGGTTCTGCAGCGGCGCTCTAATACGATCTTTCAAGGACGCGACCTGCAGTCTACGGCTCCCATAACGTGGCCTTGGGCGCTGTCGACCAATGCACGAACAATCCTGGTCGAGCTTCTGGTGGATAGCATCTGGATCCAAGTATCTAAGACCTCCGTGTACGATTGGTATTTCAAAATTCCAGATTCTCATCCAGGTAGCTACTGGATGAACCGTTCACTGAGCCTCATTTTCTCGCTCTGTGTAGGGAACGGTCGCCTTCCTCAGTCGCTGTTTTCTGCACTAGAAGGCTGGCTGCATGACAAAGAGCATCAACGGTACGCCTGTGCAGTTCTTTCCTATCAACTTGGGAAATATCTCGATGGCATGGCGCCGGCTGTTTCTATCAATTGGCAAGCTCGTGTTTTCGTATTCTCACTTCCGGTGCTGAGAACTCTCCCCGTTGAAGAAGCGGCCGGTGCCTTTAGGTCCATTGTCAAGCGGGCTTACGGTGACATGGACGGCCTCATCGAGACCCACTATCCTGAACACACAGATCAGTCTATATCCGGGACCAGACGTCAACGTGATGTAGCCCTTGAGTCTATCGAGGAGCGCAACCGAGTGCTACCACCTGCAATCGTTCTCGTATTGACGGACGTGGCAGCCGGTATCCTCCAGCCTCTGGTGCCCAGCGATGAAACACCTGAGACCGAAGGCGATCATATCGTGGCTTTCCCGAAGAATGTCGAGCTTCTCTTAGACTTCATATTCAAGGCGATCCCAGTCGTTCAGAGAGAGTTGCCCAATATCGATCTTACGACGCGACTGTCCATACACGGCAATTATGTGGACGTATTGCTTTCGAGACTACTCACAAGGTCTCGCCAGACTCATTCGTTCCTGGCTTTTTGGTCGGCACGCTCCACCGCTTTGCAAGCCCAGCTTCGGAATGAAAGTTTTTTGTATAAGCTTCTCCAAGCAGGATGGGCCCAGTTATATGGTTAGCTTTTATCGGTATCAGATAATCATACGCGTCTCACTCATCCATTCTCGTAGATCAGGATGCTGTCAAGTTCCTGTCTGCTTGTGCCGGTTACTTTGATGCAACGACCAAAGATAAAGCCCCACCAACCTTGTTGTCCGTCATTCGAATATGTCACCTTGTTTCCTTGGTTCGTACTGAGTGGGATACAGGCGTACTCCGGGCATGGCGCACATTTTTCAGCAGCGCAATGACTCTCATCAGTCAGATTTCTCTCGCTCATGATATCGGTGGTTGCGACGCCCAAGGTCATGGAGAAACCTGCGCCGCCGTCTATGAGTTGCTGAAGGAGATTGATGATTGCGAACGTTATCGTAAGTGGCTCATCTCTGTTATTATGGATTGCGTCTCTTGCCTTCTCTGATATTGAGACAGCTAGGACTATGCGCTTCAGATTCATGGACTGGAGTCCAGATGGCCTTGATGCTGACTTATCTCATAACGTCGAGAATGATGCGTACAAGAGCTGGTTGGCCACATTCAACGTCGAGAACGCCAAAGTGCCTGACACCTTCATCAATGCGCTACTCCGACACGTATGCGATGGACATACACGAGACAAAAAGAGGCGTATATTCTGGCGGGTACGAAGATTGCAAGAACAGCCACACCAACAGGCTGAACCCGAAGGAACAGTCGTTGCTGTACCGGTCAGGGCAGAGCAAATTAAACACCAGTCGCGGGAGTTGTGGGACCTTCTCGCGTACATGACACCTCCATATGCATCTACGCCGCTGTCGGATGCCGCTTCTAGTCCGTCCCCGCTTCCGCTCCTCCCGCCGATGGACTCAAGCTTGGGTTTGCACCATACTGCGGAAAGTACCAGGCCACATGTGACATCCGTTGACGTTGCACTTGCGGACACCTTGCTATCTCATCGTTCTTATCCCCATGCTGCTGCAAAGGAGGAAGCGACATCAGTCACGACCCAGCCGCTCACAGAGGGGACGGCTATACCACCGCAGTCGCTAGCGATCGAGCCCGTTATCGAGGAGCTCGCCGCCTTAAGCGTGGTTGACGTCGATGTCGGCGCATCCCTCGCTGCACATCCCGTTGATGGACTTCGTGAAGACGGATCTCTCGCACGGCCGCAGCTCGTCGAACGCGATATCGCGCCGATGGGCATCGCCGAGCCAAGTGCCACCACTCCTAACGTTGCAAATGCAGAATCCATAGCCTCAGCCGTGGTACCGGCCTCGATCCGAAGTGGTCCAGTCGAAGAGACGGCACGATCAAGCCTCACGGTCGACAATAGTGAGAAAGCGGTAACATTTTCCGAGGGAGCAGCCACGTCTAGGGCGGGTGAGGCGAACGCGGAGGTCGTACAGGCAGTACGAGACGAACAATCATCTTACGGACACGTGTCTCTCGCCTCCCCGCTGCACCCCCAGCCCGATCTCGAGCGAATGGTCGGTCTTGAAGGTGTGCCTGTCAATGAGAATGTCGACAACGCCAGTCGTATGGGATTTGGAGACGCGCTAGCGATACCAGGGCACGCATTGGTCCCCATGGGGGAGTCGGTTTCGCAGCGAGGGATGACGGTCGATTCAGAGCAGCCAATTGGGGCAGCGGAGGATGAGGACGAGGAGCCGGGATCATGACGAGGGGCATCGCACTGAGGGTTTTCGAAGGCTACGACGCGTTTCTGGGAGGTGTCTACATTTTTCTCGACTTCTTAAACTTGCGCCGGTACATCGAGAGTAAGCCGTCGAGATCGTCCGCTTGAGAATGGACAGTAGCCTTGGAAGCCGCGGCATGTCGGTTTGGCTTAGGGATACGGACAGAGCTCTCGAATATTTGTATACGCAGTCGTGATTGGGCAAATCAGTATTGTAGACGGGCCATGAACAAATTCTACTCACCAAACTCACCAACACCTACCAAGACTATTTGGACGAATTGTCTGAACAGGGAAGGCTATAGGCTTGGGATCCTAACAAGATCAAACATATGACGTATTACTCGAACCCTCGACACGGATGAGAAAGCTGGTACGGAGAACACGAAGAAATTGAGATAGAAAAAAGCCTATGGAATAGCCAGCGACAGTAAGGAATGCACTTGTACTCTACATCATTCCTTCGACGTACAGAGAATTTTCCGGGACAGTGCTCGCAGCTCTCTGAATCCTACCCTGTAGCTCATCTGCTGATCCGCTGGTACTTCGCCCTATGGTAGCGTAAGAGCTGCATCGTCAAGTAAGCAGTCATCGCTATATGTAGCCGTATTGACGCAACGACCGTACTGGTCTTGTGCACTGAGTGCACGACGTCCGGGTCAGGCTTGAACTCTGACAAAGCTGAGGTTTTCTAGCCAGGCTTTGAGTTACCGACGTCGGATGCCGGATCAGCTTGAGGT
The DNA here is from genome assembly GCA_005298045.1 of Pleurotus ostreatoroseus. Lineage (NCBI taxonomy): Eukaryota > Fungi > Basidiomycota > Agaricomycetes > Agaricales > Pleurotaceae > Pleurotus > Pleurotus ostreatoroseus. The sequence continues at coordinate 76,845 of SWBT01000559.1, read as the reverse complement.
GAAGCGAGAGGTCTAGCAGCTATAGATGGACATCGAGGGGCGTGTTGTAGACGAAGCGTATGCTGAGTACGACCAGTTGGAAAAGCGTCGAGTTGCAGCACACCTCGTATCAGCAGCAATCGGGTGAAATGAAACGCGCACGGAATATACACTGTGACCTGCCGCCCTGAAGCTGAACCATCCAAGTCGCTCATTGCCATAGTACGATTCCTCCTCGGACGCGACGTCGTTGGTGGAAATGCGGTCCTGACTTTGAAAAAGAAAGTGTACACGTGCTCCTCATATGGAAGAGAACGCGGACTCACCATAACCGCCTAAAAGAGCACGTCTCCCCCCACCACGACTGCTGTAGCACCAAGTAAGCTGCGTCAACCGCGGACGAGTCGCTGCTTGCGTCGACTGCGAGTGAGATGGCTCAAGAAACGTGTTGAAAGCTAACCGTTGCGCGGCACATGATCTTAGCAAATCGGACTGTGGGCAATGCCGTATAGAGGACGGCGTCATAGAGGGACGTCTTGACGAGACACGCGAAAGGCCTACCACTCAGTGCCCAGCAGTACTGATAGCGAGGTGCTTGGAGCGGCGAGCAGCTGCTAGAGGCGCACGATAGCTGACAGTAAAATTTATGGACATATACATATTGAGACGTGGGCTGGGGTAGTCTGAGATGAGGCAAGTCTTGCGAGGTCGTCGCTGTGACCTGTCGCTGCACACTGAGGGATCATGGAAGCAGCTGGCAAGCCATGTGCGCTTGGAACACCGCGAGCGAGCGCGCCCGTTGGCGACCTTCCTTCGAATTGACTGCCATCCGCGAACCGCGCGCAATCCTCACATCGAACATTGGTCTCAAGGATTGCAGCTGGACCACGGGCTGTGGACACGCCTTGCCGTCGCGATGTAATGTGTCGACGCTCTGACATCCTGCCGGCCCACGACCAGTCCATTCCTGCTTGCACCCTCATATGTGCTTCAAGAACACTGCTGACCGTGCGTTTGTATCAAACGGCCTTCTGAAAAGTACTCTGACCAGTTATATTTTGGTAGATTATCTTAGCTTGGTACGAGAGATAGATTGCATGCATTTTGCTCTTGCATCTTGGACTTTGTCTTGGATATATGAAGATATATACAGAACCCTGTTTGATAGAGTTGGTCGGCGGACACTGCTTATGTGCACAGGGTACACGTGCAGAACCTTAACTTCCGTGCTTTTGTCAAGGCCCTCGCACAGCACAGGATATCCAACAGCATCGCTGCCACTCTCTGTTCCCCTCTCACTGCCTCTCTACGTCTCTCGGTCCTTCCTCCTTGTGACCTCACAAACAAGTCCTGACGAATCGCAAGAAACCGGATGTCCTCACCCATACTCACTCCTAGACGTGTCGTTAAGGTATGTCCGTAGCATCCTATCACGGTCATCGTTGCTGCGCACTGACCTGACTCGTAAAGGAGGACGAAGATGAGCGTGTTGGCGGGCAAGATGCGTGGGTAACACTCGATAAGATCATTGGAAAGGTAGACGAAGAGAAAGTGCAGGACTATATGAACGACATAGATACCCTCCTCGTCTTCGTACGCTATCTTCTGCCATCATCATCATCCATCGCACTGATGCCGGTTCACTAAGGCCGGTCTCTACTCGGCGGTGCTTACCGCGTTCCTCATCGAGTCATACAAGAATCTCTCGGCAGACCCCACCCAGGCTCTGTTACAGCAGCTCGTAGGCCAAACGGCCAATTATTCATTTACTGGTGGTTATCTCAACACTACCTTCACCATCTCACAGCTCCAGGCTTTTGAAGTCCCGATCTCAGCCATCCGTGTTAATGTGTGCTGGTTCGCCAGCCTCATTATCAGCATTTCCACCGCCTCATACGGTATCCTCGTGAAGCAATGGCTCCGCGAGTTCCTCGCAATCGACCGTACGGCTCCAGATGAACGCTTGCGGATCCGCCACTTCCGCGCCAAAGGGATCAAGGATTGGAAGCTGTTCGAAATTGCCGCGACGCTTCCCATGTTCCTCCAAATTGCCCTGACGCTATTCTTTGTCGGTCTCTGCTTCTTCACCCAGTCTGTCCATCAGACAATCGGACACACGAGTGTCATCCTCGTATGCGCTTGGGCATTTTTCTTCGCCCTAGCGGTCTTGGCACCCCTCGTGTCCGCACGCTGCCCATACAAGACGACCTTCCTGAGGGCGATTTTTCGATACCTACGGCCTCGCATACATGCAATATCCCGTTTGTCGGCTCGCAAACTTAGGAAGGTTGTCGTTCGTTTGCGATCATCAACCTTCTACACACGATCACGGTCGGCCGCCGAGATGCTATCAGACTGTCTCCTGAGACCTTGTGTGCATGCCCTTACCTACATCCTCAAGCTAGTGTCCTCCATAGCGCACGGTGGTCTACGCGCAGTAGGGCACACGGAGCAGCGTGCTCAGGCAGGCGCGGTCCAGGATAACGAGACTTCGACGCCCGCTGCTCTGCTAACATATGGCCATAAGGGCTGGAAACCTCGAGATAACCTCTTTCACGTGGAGTATATGACCTTCTTCATGAAGGATACGCTGGAAGATCCTACATATCTCTGGACAGAGGAATACGAATTACGCAGCGACGAGAGTGGCGATCTCGTCATCTTCCACGAGGTCGATTCCCTCTTCCTCGACGATCGAATCCTTGGGATGATGCGAGAGGCTTTCCAACGTAGGCCTCCACACGGCGAACATGTTCTCAAGTTTGTCGTTGGGGTCCTGGAGCGGCGCTCTGACATGATCTTTCAAGGACTCGATCTGCAGTCCACGGCTCCCATAACGTGGCCTTGGGCGCTGTCGACCAATACGCGAGCGATCTTGGTCGAGCTGCTGGTGGATAGCATCTGGATCCAAGTATCTAAGGCCTCTGTGCGGGACTGGTGGCGTAATAGTCCAAGTTCAGATCCAGGTGCTTACTGGATGAACCGCACAATGAGCCTCATTTTCTCGCTCTGTGCAGGGAACGGTGATCTTCCTCAGTCGCTATTTTCTGCTCTAGAAGGCTGGCTACGCGACAAAGAGCAGCAATGGTACAGTTATTGTGTTCTTGCCTATCAACTCGGGAAACATCTCAATGGCATGGCGCCCACTGTTTCTATCAATTGGCACGCTCATGTTTTCACACTCTTACTTACGGCGCTGAGAACTCTCCCCGTGGAAGAAGCAGCTGGTGCCTTTAGATCCATTGTCGAGTGGGCTTACGGTGACATGGACGACTTCATCGAGACCTACTATCCTGAACACACAGATCAGTTTAGATCCGGGACCAATCGTCAACGTGGTGTAGCATCTGTGTCTATCGAGGAGCGCAACCGAGTGCTACCACCTGCAATCGTTCTTGTATGGACGGACGTGGCAGCCGATATCTTCCAGCTTCTGGTGCCCGACGAGGAAACAGCTGAGGCCGAGGGCGGCCACATCGCGGCTTTCCCGCAGAGTATCGAGTCTCTCTTAGATTTCACACTGAAGGCAATTCCAGTAATCGAGAGGGAGCTGCCCAATATCGATCTTACAGACTCACTGCCCATCCACGGTGCCTATGTGGACGTATTGCTTTCGGAACTACTCACGAGGCCTCGCCACACTCATTCGTTTTTGGCTTTTTGGTCGACACGCCCTGCCGCTTTGCAAGCTCAACTTCGGATAGATGGGTTCCTGTACAAAATACTTCGCCAAAGGATGTTCCGTCTGGATGGTAAGTCTCTTCCGGTACTGCCTGGTCATATCCACATTGCTTACGATTGTCCGTAGACCAAGAAGGTGCCGATTTCTTGTTCGCTTGTGCAGGTTATTTTGAGGCAACGACTAAAGCTGAGGCAACACCAACCCTGTCGTCTGTCATCCAAATATGCCACCTTATTTCCTTGGTTACTACTTGGGGGTGTATAGATGCATGGCGCGGAATGTTCAAGAGCGCGACAACTCTCATAGACCGGATTTTTCCCGTTCATAGTATCAACGGGTGGGAAGCCGAAGGTCATGAAGAGACCTGCGCCGCAGCCTTCGCGTTGCTAAAGGAGATTGATGGTCGCGATCGTGGTAAGTGGCTCTTGTTTGTTATTGAAGATCGTACCTCCTACTTTCTCTGATGCTGAGACCGGTCATAATACAGGTTTGAGAGCCCCAGTCTTGGGTTCACACGTTCCTGGTGCTGACTTAGCTCTTGATGTCGAAGATGAAGTATATAAGACATGGTTGGCCAACTTTAACATCGAGGAGACGGACGTGCCTGATACCTTCATCAACGCGCTTCTCAGAACTGCATGTGGTGCGCATACATGGGACAAAGAAGGGCGTACATTTTGGCGGGTACGAAGATTACAAAAACAACCAGAGCAGCAGACAGAACCCGAAGAAACTGCCGCTGCTGTGCCAGTCAGGGCAGAGCAAGTTGAAAACCAGTCGTGGGAGCTGTGGAACCTGCTCGCATACATGACGCCTCGTTATGCATCCACGCCATCGTCGGATGCCTCTTCCAGCGCGTCCCCGTACTCGCTCCTCCCACCGATGGACTCAAGCTTACCTTTGCACCATACTGCAGAACGTACCAGGCCAGATGTGATATCCGCTGACGTTGCACCTGCCGAAACCTTGTCGTTTCATGGTTCTCATCTTCATGCTGCTGCAAAGAGGGAAGCGACATCAGTTACGACCGAGCCATTCTCAGAGGAGACGACTATACCGCCGCAATCGTTGATCATCGAGCCCGTTAGTGGGAAAATTCGCAGCCCCAAGCGCGGTTGACGTCGATGTCGACGCATCCCTCGCTGCACATCCCGTCGACGGACTTCATGAAGGCAGGTCTCTCGCACGGCCGCAACTCGCTGAACGCGATATTGCGCCGATGGTCATCTCCGAGCCAGGTTCTTCCCCGTCCAACGATGCAAATGCAGAATTTGCAGCCCGAGCCGTGGTTCCGGCCTCGATCCGAAGCGGCCCAGTCGAAGAGACGGCAGGATCTAACCTCACGGTCGACAATCCTGAGCAGGGACTCGAGGGGACAGCCGTGTCTATGGTAGACGAGACTAGCGTGGAAGTTGTACGCGCAGGACGAGACGAACAAGCTCTCTACGGACGCGCATCTCTTATCTCCTCGCAGAGCGACCAACGAGACCCCGAGCTGACAGCTCGTCTTGACGGTGTTCTTGCAGACGACGACGACGACAGCGCCATCCGTATGGAATTCGCGGACGCGCTTGCTCTACCAGGGCCCGCATTGGACCCCATAGGCGGGTCGGTTCCGCAGCGAGGAATGACGCTCGATTCAGAGCGACCAACTGGGGCATCAGAGGACGAGGACGAGGAGCCAGGATCATGACGAGGGGCGTCGCGCTGAGGGTTTTCGAAGGCTACAACGCGTTTCTGGGAGGCGTCCTTATTTTTTGACTTCATAAACTTGCGCCGGTACATCGAGCGTGAGTCATCGAGAGTGTCCGCTTGGAATGGACGGTAGCCTTCGCAGCCGCAGCATATTGGCACGGCTTAGGGACATAGATAGACTTATTGACCGTCTGTCTCTGTAGTCACGATCGGGTTACTCAGTATTGTAGACAGGTTATGAACAAAGTCTACTCACCAAACTCGCTGATACCTCTTGGACGAATTTTACGAATAGGGAAGGCCATAGGCTTGCGATCCTAACAAGGTCAAACAAATGACGTAGTTCGAACTCTCGACGCGGACGAGAAGGCTCGTATAGAGAGCACAGAGCAATTGAGATAGAGAAAGGCCGATGGAACAGTAAGCGATAGTTAAAACATACTTGCAGTCTACATCTTTCATTCGACGTGCAAAGAACTTTCTAGGACGCAGCTCGCAGCTTTCCGAGTCCTGATCTGTAGCTCATCTTCTAATCCGCCGGTACTTCACCCTATGGAAGCGTAGGGGCCGCGTAGCTGAGTTGGGACTTAATGCTATGTGAGGCCGATATTGACGTAAATATTCGTACTGGTCTTGTTTGCTGGGTGCATGACGTCGGGCTTGAACTCTGTCAAAGCTGAGGTTCATGTGCAGGTTTGCAGCTACGGACGTTGTCAGATGCCGGATGGATTCGAGCTCAAACGAGAGGTGAAGAAGTCATATATTCACATCGAGGAGCGTGTTGTATGCGAAGCGTACGCTAGATACGGCCAAGTTGTCATATGTCGAGCTGGAGCACAGGTATGATCTCGTATCAGCGAGAATTAAGTAAAATAAAAACGCGTACGGGGTATACACTCTAACCTGCCTTCCGGAAGCGAAACCATCCAAGTCGCTCATTGTCATAGTACAATTTCCTCCTCGGACGCGACGTCGTTGGTGGAAATGCGACCCTGACTTTGAAAAAAAAAAGTGTACACGTGCTCCTCACATGGAAGAGAATGCGTACTCACCAGAACAGCCTAAAAGAGCACGTCCCCCCGCACCATGATGACTACTGCGGGATGAAGTAGGCTGCGTCAATTGCGGACGAGTCGCTGCTTGCGGAGAATGCGAATGAGATCGCCCAAGAGACGCGTTAAGGTTGACCATTGTGCGGCGCAGTATCTTGACAAATCGGACTGTGCAAAATGCCGTATGAGGGACGGCGTCATAGAGGGACGTCTTGATGAGACACGAGAAAGGCCTACCACTCAATGCCCAGCAGTACTGATAGCGAGGTGCTTGGAGCGGCGAGCAGCTGCTAGGGCGCACGATAGCTCAAAGTCAAATTTCTGAACATATACACATTGAAACGTGAACTAGGGTAGTTTGAGATGAGACAAGTCTTGCGAGGTCGTCGCTGTGACCTGTCGCTGCACAAGGGATGATGGAAGCAGCTGGCAAGCCATGTGCGCTTGGAAGACCGCGAGCGAGCGCCCGTTGGCGACCTTCCTCCGACTTGACTGCCATCCGCGGACCGCGCGCAACCCCAAACATCGAACGTTGGTCTCAAGAAATGCAGCTGGACCATAGGCTGTGGGCATGTCTTATCGACGCTATGGAACGTGTCCACGCTTCGACACTCTGCCGGCTCACGAGTCACGACCATTCTATTCCTGCTTGCACCCTCGAGATCTGTGCTTCAAGCTTCAAGCTTCAAGAACACTGCTGACCGTGCGTTTGAATCAAACGACCTTCTGCAAAGTACCCTGACCAGCTATATTATTTTAGATTATATAACCTTCCTGCGAGAGATGGATTGCATGCATCTCGCTCTTGCATCTTGGACTTTGTCGTGGATATATGAGGATATATCGAGTACGCTGTCTGATAGAGTTAGACATCGGACGCTGGATTATGCGCACAAGGTACACGTGCAGAACCTTCACTGCCATGCTTTGTAAAGACCCTCGCACAGCACAGGACTTATACGCCTTGCACAGCGTCGATGACATTCCGTCTCCCGTACGACAGACTCCCCTCGCCTCTCGATCGTCCCTCCTTCTGAGCTCGCGAACAAGTCCTAGCGAGTCGTAGAAAACCGGATGCCACCACCCATACTCAACCCTAGACGTGTCTCCAAGGTATGTCCGTGGCATGTTATCATCATTAGCGTTACTGCGCATTAACTTGACTCGTGAAGGAGGACGAAGACGAGCGTGTTAGCGGGCAAGATGCGTGGGTAACTATCGACAAGACCATCGGGAAGGTGGACGAGGAGAAAGTGAAGGATTATATGGATGACATCGACACCCTCCTTGTTTTCGTGCGTTCTCTCCCTCCATTATCCTTCATCGTACTGAAGTCGGTTCTCCAAGACTGGTTTATACTCGGCAGTCCTCACCGCGTTCCTTATCGAGTCGTACAAGAACCTATCGGCAGATCCTACGCAGGCTCTTTTACAGCAGCTCGTAGGTCAAACGGCAAACTACCAGTTTTCCGGTGGTCATCTCAACACTACCTTCATCATCTCACAACTGCCGGCTTTCGAAGTTCCGATCTCTGCAATCCGTGTTAACGTGTGCTGGTTCGCCAGCCTCATTATCAGCATTTCCACCGCCTCATACGGTATCCTCGTGAAGCAATGGCTGCGCGAGTTCCTCGCAATCGACCGTACGGCTCCACATGAACGCTTGCGGATCCGCCACTTCCGCGCCAAAGGGATCAAGGATTGGAAGCTGTTCGAGATCGCTGCGACGCTTCCCATGTTCCTCCAAATCGCCCTGACGCTGTTTTTTGTGGGTCTCTGCTTCTTCACCCAATCTGTTCATCAAACTATTGGACATACGAGTGTCATCCTCGTTTGCGCTTGGGCATTTCTCTTTGCCCTAGCGATCTTAGCGCCCCTCGTGTCCGCACGCTACCCATACAAGACGACCTTCCTGAAGGTGATTTTTCGATACCTACGGCCTCACATACATGGAATTTCCCGTTTGTCGGCTCGCAAACTTAGGAAGGTTGTCGTTCGTTTGCGATCATCAACCTTCTACACACGATCACGGTCGGCCGCCGAGATGCTATCAGACCGTCTCCTGAGACCTTGTGTGCATGCCTTTACCTACATCCTCCAGCTAGTGTCCTCCATAGCGCACGGTGGCCTACGCGCAGTAGGGCACACGGAGCAGCGTGCTCAGGCAGGCGCGGTCCAGGATAACGAGACTTCGACGCCCGCGGCTCTGCTAACATATGGCCATAAGGACTGGAAACCTCGAAATAACCTCTTTCACGTGGAGTATATGACCTTCTTCATGAAGGATACGCTGGAAGATCCCACATATCTCTGGACAGAGGAATACGAATTACGCAGCGACGAGAGTGGCGATCTCGTCATCTTCCACGAGGTCGATTCCCTCTTCCTCGACGATCGAATCCTTGGGATGATGCGAGAGGCTTTCCAACGTAGGCCTCCACACGGCGAACATGTTCTCAAGTTTGTCGTTGGGGTCCTGGAGCGGCGCTCTGACATGGTCTTTCAAGGACTCGATCTGCAGTCCACGGCTCCCATAACGTGGCCTTGGGCGCTGTCGACCAACACGCGAGCGATCTTGGTCGAGCTGTTGGTGGATAGCATCCGGATCCAAATATCTAAGGCCTCTGTGCGGGACTGGTGGCGTAATAGTCCAAGTTCAGATCCAGGTGCTTACTGGATGAACCGCACAATGAGCCTCATTTTCTCGCTCTGTGCAGGGAACGGTGATCTTCCTCAGTCGCTATTTTCTGCTCTAGAAGGCTGGCTACGCGACAAAGAGCAGCAAGGGTACAGTTATCGTGTTCTTGCCTATCAACTCGGGAAACATCTCAATGGCATGGCGCCCACTGTTTCTATCAATTGGCACGCTCATGTTTTCACACTCTTACTTCCGGTGCTGAGGACTCTCCCCGTGAAAGAAGCGGCTGGTGCCTTTAGGTCCATTGTCAAGCGGGCTTACGGTGACATGGACGACCTCATCGAGACCCACTATCCTGAACACACAGATCAGTCTATATCCGGGACAGATAGCCAACGCGGTGTAGCCCCTGGGTCAATCGAGGAGCGCAACCAAGTGGTACCACCTGCAATCGTTCTCGTATTGATGGACGTGGCAGCCGGTATACTCCAGCTTCTGGTGCCCGACGAGGAAACACCTGAGGCCGAAGGCGATCACATCGTGGCTTTCCCGAAGAACGTCGAGTCTCTCTTAGATTTCATGTTCAAGGCTATCCCAGTCATCGAGAGAGTGTTGCCCGACGTCAGTCTTACGCACTTGGAGTTTTTGAGTTGGAAACTACTCACGAGACCTCGCTACGCTCATTCATTTTTGGCATTTTGGTCCACACGCCCTGCCGCTTTGCAAGCTCAACTTCGGATAGATGGGTCCCTGTACAAAATACTTCGCCCAGGGATGTTCCGTCTGCATGGTAAGTCTCTTCCGGTATTGCCCAGTCATATCCACATCGCTCATAGTTCTCCGTAGGTCAAGGAGGTGCTAAGTTCCTGTCTGCTTGTGTCGGCTACTTTATGGCATCGACTAGAGCTGAAGCCACACCAAGCCTGCCCACCGCCATTCAAATATGCTACCTTATTTCCTCGGTTTTGATTTTGGAGAATAAAGATGTACTTCAGGCATGGCATGAGATGTTCAAAAGCGCAGCAGCTCTCATCGATCAAATTTCCCCCGCTCATGTTGTCGATCGTTGCGACGCCCAAGAACATGGAGAAACCTGCGCCGCCGCTTACGCGCTGCTGCAGAAGATTGATTATAAGGATATTGTGTCTCGCCAATTATGTAAGTGGCTCATCTATGTTATTGTGGATCATACCTCTTGTCTTCTCCGATATTGAGACATGTCGGAGTAATGATTCACACATTTGCTCAGATGCTCACTTTTCTCCTTTAGTTGAGCTTGAAGCGTGCAAGACTTGGAAGGCCGAGGAAGACGACTGGGTACCCGACACCTTTCTCAGCGCACTCCTTCCTCACGTATGCGACGCACATACACAAGACGAAGAAGGGCATATATTCTGGCGGGTACGAAGAGTACGAGTACAGCCGGAGCAGCAGGTAGAACCCAGAGAGACAATTGCTGCCGTATCGGTCGGGGTAGAACAGGTCGAAAATCAGTCATGGGAATTGCGGAACCCCCTCGCTCCTTCAATGCCTCCGTATACACCCACGCCACTGTCGAATGACGCTTCGCTCCTCCCGCCGATGGACTCAAGCTTACCTGTACGCGATGCTGTGGAATCGTTCGAACTAGGCAGGACATCCATCGCCGCCATATATACCGACAACTTGCCATCTCATAATCCCAGTCCCGGCAATGCTGCAGAAAAGGAAGCGTAATCTCCAGCCACCGGACCCATCACTGAGGAACACGCAGCCTCAAGCGCGGTTAGCGTCGATCTTCCCGTAGCCTCCGACTGATACTGTACTAGCAGTTACCCAACGCTGCTGCGGGCTGCGACGACGGTGCCGTCATCTAGGCTATCCACTGACGGTGCAGTTAGACATATAGACGTATCGTTTACAGTTTCGCTACTCGCCGGCCTCGTAGAGTTATTTTTAGAGGGAAGTATATAAACAGGAAAATCTGTAAATTTGCAATTGTGATCCTAACAATGCCAAACTTGTGTATGCACGGAGGCGAGGGCGAAGCGTACGCTAGGTGCAGACAACTAACGAAAGCTTGAGTTGAAAAGCAAGTACAGCTCTGTATAATCAGCGAGCCAGAATAATGAGAGAGCCGGGATACGTACAAGATACGCACAACCATCAGTTTAAGGGGCTCAATCGTTTATGTCGCCCAAGTAAGCCATGCAAGTCTTGATCCCTCGGAAGCGATCCTGAAGTTGGTCCCATTGACGTTGCCAGAAGTACGGCCCTGGCCTCGAAGCCAGAGGCATAGATAGGTCGCACTGCAAAAGGAAAGTGGGGCGTACTTACCGAAGTCACACATGAATCCAGGTCTTTTGCCACTACTGTACGCGTGTGAATGGAGGCAACGTAACGCGTAACGCAGCCCCTCCAGGTTGCCTATTTTCGAGGTGGATGTAACGCGTAACGCATGGTTAGTCGCTCTGTGGACTCAGCATAGGACGTATTGCGTGACTCACAGTTTCTTATTTTACTTTTTTAGCAGTTTAAATGGTTGCTGAGCATGTTTTGAATCTGCTGGATGCGCTTCGTCGATGGATGGGTGCTTTATTCACTTTTTGTTACGCGTAACGCAGGCGCGGTTGCCTTGCGCAAAGCAAACCCAAGTGTAACGCTGCCTCGGCCGGTTGCCTCCATTCACACGCGTACAGTATTGTTACTGTGAGATGTAAGTCGGCGGCGCGGATCATGAACGAGCATGTAGTGACTGCGAATGACACCGCTTGAAGGATGTCGTGAAGCAATACATCAGATACAGCAAGGTTCCAAGACGGAACTGAAGTAGGCTTGACGGCGTGAGGGGCGGCGGCGGTGTGAAGAGACGCTTTCATGCTGAAAGGGGACTTCCGTTAATACCTAAGGCGTGAGGACAAGCCTTACGACAGACGGAAAACACGATAGAAATGTTAGATTATAAGGACAGCTGAGGTGTACAGCGAGTAACAGAGCAAAAAGTAGCAAGGCGACGCACAGCGCGAACCGTTCAGCATGCGAGGACTCTATCATCGAATCCTCCACCGTCAGCCAGGGCCATTCGCACCTTCTCATTCACCATCCAACTCGTACAAGTTTGTTTTGACCTCTTATGATCACGTCGCCGCGTAACCCATCATTCCGCTCCCCGCGCCACTCCTGAGTCCAAGTCTACACCACGATCTTCCTCTGACCCTGCTTGCCCTTCTTCTCCGAGTCCTTATGCGACAAGAACTCGACCTCCGTCGCCAGTGGGCCAGCCAGCTTCGCGCCCTCGGAGTATCCGAGCACGCTCGTCTTGAAGTTCCGCCCAATGGCCTCTATGCGCTCCCGCAGCTTGTCGTCCTCCGCAGCACCCGACCCAGCGGGTGCGCTCCGCGTCCAGATTGAGAGCCGGTAGAACTGCGGCCGGATCGACACGATCACGCCCGTGACGAGCGACTGTGGGGAGGTCTCAGATGCGTTCTCGTCGGTGATCAGCATCGGATCGCATGTCTCGCCGATGGCAGCAAGCATCTGCGGTGATGGAGATTGTCAAGAAAGACGCGGGTAAGCAAGGGAACCAGTACGTACGGTGTAGAGCCACATTTTGTCGATGTGGTTGCGGTTCTTGTCTTTTGGTAGCTGAATGCTCCATTTGCCGCCGTTTTTGTTCGCCTCGTCCTCCCAGGCCGGAATGATACCTTCCTATGGGCGGCAAAGTGAAGAGTAAGGATCGTATTCTAGGCGTGAAGACGTGTGACGGACCTTGAATAGATAGTAATTCGCCTTCTGGGGCAACTGCGACGGTGGTACGATATTATTATACAGTCTAGCAAATGATCAGTCAAGGTTATGGCTAATAATCATAGAATAGTTACCCCCAGAACTCCTCAACACTGTCAAAACTGATAACCCGTTTTATATCCTCCATCCAGCCTTGCGCAGCGAGCCCGCCGGGGGTCTGTGGCAGTGGCGTTTGGGGGAACGACGACATGGGTGTTTGTGGGAGATTCCGGCCCTTAGTTGCAGGTGAATCAAACCAGAGAGTCCATGGTGAATACAGCGGGTGCTATAAAGCGCACGCGATGACTCAGGTAAGCAATCGTGGTCCGTGCGGGACGAATAGGCTAGACGTACTTTCACGTTGAAGTTCTTCGGGTCGCTGAAGACAGTACGGATATTCTCCGCCTGGGCCTCCATATTAACCTCCTGGATCTCACCGTCCTCGACGTCGCCATTCGCAGGAGGTGTCTTGATCTGATTTTCTGCCATAGCTGCGTTCAACGCGGCCTTGGATGCCTGCAAAGCAGCGGCAGGGAGAGTCGAAGTCATGTTGATAGAAGCAGAGAGCTAGGAGAGGGGAATAAGAGTATGAAGAGTCTGCAGCAATCGATGCGGCGTGTGGCACAGAGGATCGAAGGTCCGTTTGGGAAGCGGTGTATTACGGGTGGGTGGTAGCAATGATACCGGTATTTGCTGACAAGAAAAAGACAGGTAACACGGCGGTCGCTGGGCTGGGTATGTTGGGGAGCGGATATGTATGTTTTGCTGAGGAAACTGAGTCTGAAAGCAGGTCGAAAGCGCGAGTCGTTCTTTCGCGAGCCTTTCTTTCGTTCGGTCGGATGGCAGTCGTTGTTCTAGATACAATTCTTGATTTTTCTCACAAGCGACCGTGGGGCGTGCCGCCCGGCATCCACGTGGTCTGACGTAATGAATCGCCTGCTGTATTCGGTAGTCTCCTCAGATCCATGTTTCTCGACATATCCTGCCATGTTGGTTGATCTTCGGGAGCGCCCATTGATGCCGGCCATAGCATTCTTGTCTGCTGCACCATTTGGCCTCTCAGCCTGTCCTGCGGTGGCGAACGAAAGGCTGTGAGCAGAGACATTCACTAAGGCCCATAACACGAGGCGCGTTTCCACCCGCCACCGCTGATATATAAACCACAAAGTACAAGGGTGAATCGTTACCAGTACCCGAGACATGGCTTCATCCCGCCCAGCACTAGAAAGTCACGCCGACCGCGACCCCTTTCCTTCCTTCGCTCGCACCGTAACCCGCAGACATCCTCTCCCTGGGTGGACCTCGGAGAACAACGGATTGTACTTACCTCGCCGCCCAACACTGCCCTCGCTGACACCGCCTGTCTTCCCTGTGCAACAGGCTCGGTCACCTGTCTCGCCGTCTACCGTGGATGTCGCTACGAGTAATGCAGAGAGCCGGCCTTTCCTTTTGTCTACACTGAAGAAGCCGATATTCGTACCTCTCACGCCTACCAGCAATGGTTCCAGCACGACACCGCACCCGGCTCTTACACCCAAGCCACTGACTGAGAGCAGCTATATCCTGCCAAGCGAGACGCTCTCGGAGAGTAGGCTTGCCCAAAGTCCAGCCACCCCTAAGGCAGACCCTGAGCGCGTATATCCGCGTGTCTTCTATGCACCGAGCGAATTATCCGGCAACGCACTTTCTTTGCCTATTTCTACCCTGAGATCGTCAGACGATACCACACCAAAGTGCTCACCGGTAGCGTCGTCCTCAGCGACGACCACAACCCACATCACTCCGACTAAGCCGCCACCACTTGACTTGAGAACGAGCGAAGACAAGAGGAGAGATGCGCTCGTTGAGAGCCGCAATGAGCTTGACGTTACAGGGCCCACAGGCGACTTCGAGTGGTTCTCCGGTGGCTCGCCAGACAACACCGGGTCGACACATGCGAGCTCATTGGAATGGCAGCCCGCAGACGCAGTATCAGACACAGATTCGGGCTGGGAATTCGGAGAACTAGGCCTTGTGGCGCATTCTGACCTCTCGGGCGATGAGGTCGTCGAGGTAGACCAGTTGAGCGAATCAGAGCAGGAATCCCAATCGCCTCAATCGCTGTACTTTGATGCGTCGGAGGAGATGGAGAGCAGCGAGTCGGAAGCGGAAGGCAATGGACGGAGGAGTGAGGACGAGGACGGCTACTCCGCGGACTCAGAAGCTATCCCTCGCTCTCGACTCCATTCAAGATACTCCGCCTACCTTGACGATGAGTTGGATGCTTCTGTCCCGCGACAAATCCCATTAGGCACTATACGCGATCGACGGCGTTTGCGAATGTCTAAGGGGGATGACTAGTCAGATTGAAGCTGCCATTGAAGTCTTGCTCCTGCACGCACTGTTCATTCCTACGTTTGCTGATCTACTATCTCCCCCCGTGTATCTTTATGCCTATGTTGGGCATACCTAGATGTATCATAGTGCCAAGTATTCTTAGATCACTGGTAGTTGAGGATGTTTTTCGTCCCCAAGCGTATGCATCGTAGTCGGTGTCAGAACAAAGACGCGGTCATACACTGATGGTCCAGAAAGCAGTTGAAAATCTTGTGGGCAGGTCGTTGCGTGTCACTCTTGTGTGCAGCATCGATTAATCCGCGATATGCTTGGGGTCAACAACGACTAGGTCGTAGGAAGAGTTGCGAAGTCCACGCCTCGACCGCGGTGGCAAGCGGAGGTGGCGCGCTTGGTTGCGGCCCGCTTACGTAATAATATCATATAGGGTATTCCGCTCTATCGACGACGACGTCGATGACGCCGGATGGATGGGATACTACCAGAACCGCCACATAGCTTTTTGACAAGTTGTTCGAAACTCGTGTATCCGTGTGTATGGAAAAAGGTATGCTTTGCAGTAAATTGTATCCCTCATGACTGACGCCTCGTGTAGTAGAGCAGTGTATCTATTGTGTTGACTCCCGATGTGGGCCTCTAATTTGGGGTGCTGCGACCGAATGCGTCTGACTGCTGCGGGAACTGAGCGGGAGAGCTTCATATGGTATTTGGTCTATGTCCAGGAAGCGAGGCTCTGTACGAATGCGGTGAACATGCAGAGCTTAAATGCCCTGGACGATGGCCCTTTAAATTTCTCCAGTGACCCCCAACTTGAACTCGCCCGGTCGTTATCCGGACCCAGCTCAACTGAGGTCTGCTGGATCTCCGTATACTCTCAACTCCTTTCTCCTTGGCACTCTCCAATGGCTTCGTTACGCATACCTGCCGCAGCTATAGCTGCTATAGCTTTATTCAATGCTCACTATGTCGCTGGTTTAAGCGGAAGTGCCCCAGAGAACTACACAGGCATCCCAGACGGCGACTACAGTACCGAATGGCAATCTTGTACGTCCTCCTTTCTGTCGTAACCACAATAATACTCACCTTGTCTATCCCAGATTTTCAGGTCTCGAACAACGCCCTGGGCCTAGACTTCGACCCCGGCACCAACTACGCAGGCAACATCTACGTCGACCGCCCCAACCATCCAAACGACAGTCTGTTTTTCTGGGCTTTTGAGAAGAAGAACGGGTCTTTGACTGCAGATGCCAATGGCAGCTCCACGGACCCGTGGGCTATTTGGCTTCAGGGCGGGTAAGAGGTTACGGTTCCTCGTGTGATGATGCCCTGACCTGCTGTCCAGGCCAGGCACCTCCAGCTTGTATGGGCTGTTCACGGAGAATGGGCCGATGAGTGTCGATGCGAATTCGAACAGCATATCCCAGAATACGCATGCATGGAGCAACCTTATAGATTATATCTGGGTGGACCAACCAGTGTACGTTTTTCGCGCATATACGCTGCTTTCGAGAGCATCGTACTTACCTTATACTTAGCGGTGTGGGATTTTCTACCGCTGATTCTTCAGGCTATGGTATTTTGCCGTCCAGAGTATTGCAGGCGCATACACTAACCCAATCTTATAGTCGATAGCGAAATCCAGGTCGGGGAGGACTTTGTAAGGTTCTCTTATTGTACGTGCCTGTATGGCATACCTGATCAAAGTTCAGGTCGGCTTTCTGTCGAACCTTGTCAAAGTTTTCCCAAGCCTTGCATCACGGCCCTTCTATCTTACAGGGGAAAGTTATGCTGGTCGGTACATTGTAAGCACAGAACTAGGACTACACTGTGCTACATAACCTTATGCCTATTTTTAGCCCTACATTGCTCAGGCCATCTTCTCCAGCTCGAACCCTCCCGTAAACCTTACCAAGATTATGATCGGGGATCCCGCATTTGGCTCTACGGCTGAGTTCAAGACAATGCCCACGGTAAGACCACCTGTGTTTGGTTCAACAAACTGAAGTGATTAACCCCGGTCGATGATGCAGCTCAGCTTAATTGAAACGTACCCACAACTCATCGACTATGATACCGACGTTTACGATTACTTCAAGAATCAGTACGTCTGCCCGTCTTCTTTGATCGCCTCCTTTAGTATGCTGCTGACAGACCCATTTTAGAGCACATCTCTGCGGGCTCGACCTGAATGTCACATATCCGCAGACTGGCGGGAACTTCCCCACCATCAATATCACCTTCTCCGCACAGAATACAAATGCATCTAATCAAGACCCTGACGATGACAAAAGCGACGATCACAAGCAGAAAGACTCGAAAGATAAGAGCAAGCGCAAAAACAACTCTTTTGTCCACGAAGTACGGGCGAGGCACGCCGAGCGTCGGGCCAGCGGCCTCGCCTCGCAGTCGCCGGAGAAGAGGCACAAGAGGGAGACATGGAAACGTGATCTTAGCGGTCTACCGAACAACTCGGTTGACCCTTGGTACGGCTGCTATGTGTGGGACGAGATCGTTGATTACGCCGTCAATTTCACATATCCATGGAGTGGGTTTTTTCTTTCCCTTGCTATGGATCACTCTAACATCTAGTTCACAGGTAAATTTGACGAGTTCGACGTAAGCTAACCATTGATAGTTTTCGTTAAACCTAATTCGCCGCTTGCTAGACATTTGATGTGCCAGATGCACTGAATCCTGATGCGTCGTTTGACCCTTCCTCGTTCCTTAACGGTGCGTCCTGCTTCCTGAGTGGAATGGTATCAGTTGTTGACGTACGACTAGACAATGATGTTAGACGTGCTATCCATGCGCCGAACCAGGACTGGCAACAGTCAATATCATACCCGTGGGGTTCTGGTGAGTGCCAGTTTTACACATCATCTAAATTGGACTAAAAGCAATGTGGACGTAGATACCAGCGGTGGTGATCCAAGTACGTACAGTGGTTGTTCATTGCTTCTTTTGCTAATCAAGATCGTCGTTCGAATAGGCCCTGAGTGCGTATTGTGGACAAAGCGAATGACTTGCAAGCGCTAACCCATTCTCTCAGACCTATGGTTCTCTTTGACCAGCTCGCGACTAATATGTCGAATCACGGCGTCCACATGATAATTTATGTAGGAAACGACGATGGAATTTCTCCGCATTTTGGCACAGAAGGTGAGCATTTCACGGCTGATTCGTGTCGCAATGTTGCTAAATCAGCGTAGTCACTATCCAGGTAAAATTTATCCTACGCAGATCGGACATACGTATTCAATCGTACTTCGCCGCAGAATACAACTTTTGGGGGCACGCAGGGCTTCACAAGGAAGCCTGGTACCTCGTGGTGGGATGACGATGGGAGATGGTCTGGGATCGTTCATCAAGAACGTAACTGGACATACGCCCTCTTCTACGGGGCAAGCCATGAAGTGCCCGCCGCACAGCCAGTAGCCGTGAGCCACCTTTATATGATGTTTTCCGCGCCTGTCTTGACAACTGCATTCTCCCAGGCATATACCTTCGTGCGCGAATTCCTCCTCGGAAACAATCAGACTGGACTGGTACAAAGCTCAAACGGTTCCGTCACCGTCGTCGGTGGCGAAAATCCTTCGCTACAACAGTTGGTCATACCGGGACAGGCGGGCATTGCGTACGGCTCGATGACAACGGAAGGCTTGACGACATGGCCCACCGCTACTGTTGCTGCCTTCGAAAGTTACGTCGGCATAGAGTCCATAACTGGCACCGACAATATTCAGCCCACTACCACAAGCTCAAGTACTTCAGGAAGTAGTTCAGGAAAAACGTCTGCAGGCCTGTCATCGAAGCACATAGATATGACGATAGTCATTATCTCTCTTCTGATCTGTCACTTGTTTGTCTTGTAATAGATTATCGTCTTTTATCGCGTTTTAGACTAGACTTTATAAAATATAGATCGTTCTTAGTACCTAAATCGTAATCAGCGCGGACAGCTTCTCCATGTTTTGGGTCAGAGTCATTTCACGCTGATGTTTCTGAAACGCTCGACTTTCTATTTCGATCGTGTATTCTTCCGTCATCTACACTATCTGTACACGTCTGGAGCTCATGTCCTGGCTGCTGTGATGTTAGCCGGTTGCCCAGTATGAAGACTGGGGCTTTGCATCGACTTGACTACAGCAGCATCAAGTCTCCGCACGCGCCAGAATCTGCGTCCATAGCTGTCGGTAGTATGCGCATCGCAAACGAAGCGACAAAGCATCTCGACCATGGCATCGGGGACCTGACTTCTAGACTCATCGAAGGCTTTTACCCATCGTGAGTACATATGAGTTTCTTCGAGGGCAGTGATGGTTGAACCGCGTCCGTGGCGATGCCTCTTCGTATCATCCTCGGTGTCTGCATTAAGCTGGAGAAGGAATGCGTGCGCAGCGTTGCATGCATCTGTGTGTTCAGGTTTGGCTCCCGGGAAGGGACAAGGACAGAGTCTTGACTGTAAATAGTGGTCGGTCTGATGAATTACACGAACGGCATTTGCGAATATGTTGTGCCATGTGTGTAAATCCCCTTCTTTGTTACTGGTGGGCAGGATGTAGACAAGGTAGCAGAGGTATAAGACGGATGCCGGTTCCAGATGGGCGTAGGAAGCAAGCTTAGTGCTAAAGTAGTCTGCGCAAGCAAGAAACGTTGCGTTGACTTTATCTGGATCGTTCATGAATACAGTGGTCACTAGGAATATCTGTAGACATACCAGAAGCGGTCAAATCCAAGGGGCGTAAGAGAAAGTCTCGCAAAAAGCTGGTGAGCACGGTCCCGGATGACCTACATAGAATATCCAAGAAAGCGTGAACCAGGCTCGGAGTGACCAAAACATCGACGAAGATCTTATTAAGTCCAGGTCTGGTAGGAATGCGAGACTTAGAGAAGTCGACGCCGGGGAGCTTCTCCACTAGAGGTATGGCCCTCAGAACAAAGTGGGTGAGCCTTGTGGCCTGCTCTGGGAAACATGTAACCTGGGCCTCTGTGATGGTCTCGCACTCCAGTGGAAGACGATGGATCATGGCGCAGGCGACTTCCATTAGGATATAAATGATTTCGGGGCTTACCCCAACTTCAACGGGACAATGGTCGGAGCCTGAAACTTGTGCTAAGATGTCGCTGTAGGTATCGGTCTCCTGATGAGCGTCGTTGAAATAGGGGGCAAAGCTCCAATCGATAATAAGCTCCAGTGTCGTCGCAGCATCATCCACCGATAGCAACGCCAGAGCAGGGGTCAAACACGCAAAAACGTGTGTTAACCAATCGTTCGAGCTGCCGATGGCTGCTCTAATTTGATTGATAAGAATAATCGAGTAGGAGACGAACGGGATCTGAAGTAACCGCGCAAGTACGGTGAGCGCAGCTTCAGATAACACGGTGTGTGGTGATGACAGTATGAAAATTAACCGAATGGCATCAGCCACCAATGACGAGCCGACCGAGGATACTGTCCATTGAGCCATGTCGATGCGCGAGAGCTCAGAAACCAGGCTGTCCGCCAGCATATCGAGCAACGATGTTCGGGCGGCATGCGACATTGCCCATGACCACCGCACTGAAGTCGCGCGACGGACATCTGCGCTATCGAAGTCGATGTTGGAGCGGTGGTTTACGACTGCGACCACGAACTTGACCACTTCCTCGACGGACTGCGGTGTTTGCTGTAAGGCTGCTCGCATCAAAGACAGCAGGTTATCGTCTACAAAAAGAAAGTCGACCTCGCGGAAGATGGCCAAGTCGACAGCTTCGCTGCTGCGCAGCTTATCCTCCTCATGGATGACAGGGCCGTCGTGAGCGAGATATTTGACAAGATCAGACATCATAGAGACGTGTAAGACATCCTCAAAAATGCTGAAGTCTGAGACGTCGCTACTCGGTTTGGAGGAAGCGGAAGTAGGTATGTCGTTATTAGGTCTCTGAGCCCGGGTAAATGTTCGCATCCAGCATATAAGGCCCGTCTTGATTTTGTGATATGTGCAAGAAATCGCAAACAACGAGCGCGACGTAGCGATGAACAGATGGCGAGGTAATATCGAAATGACTGCATCCGTATAATCTTGTAGCTGGATCCGCCCATACAGGTGGCTGGCGCCATGGACAAGGCAGATAACAAGCTGGCGAAGACGTGGTCTAAGTCGTTTGAATGCGGCTTTTAGAAAGGTCGTTTTGTAAGGACATCGAGAAGATACCAGAGGGGCGAGTGTGGTAAGAACCACAAAAAAGGCCCATCCGCTCACCAAGCTAAGGCTCGCGTGACCAATGCTTGGATGTATCCCTGCCGTAAAGAAGCAGAGTCCGACGAAGAAGAGTGTGAGAGAGATTTGAAGGATAACCGGTAGCATAGCCGCAATGTCAAGGAGTTTCCAGTCTTCGAGTTCTTGGGCCCGAAAATGGCGAATCCGAACCCTTTCGTGGGGGGCCGTGCGCTCGATGCTTAGGTATTCTCGAAGCCATTGCTTCACAAGAATGCCATACGACGCGCTCGCTAAGCTCAGAATAAGGCTAGAAAACCAGCAGACATTGACGCGGACGTCCAACAGAGCGGTCTGAAATGGTGGAAGCTGTGAAGATCTGAACGTGGAATTGAGATGTCCCTCGTTGAATGTGTAGCTTGCGGTCTGGCCAGCGATCTGCAATAGAATTTGCTCTTTGCGATCGGGTTGTAGGTTCTTATAGGACTCTATCAAGAATGCAGTCAAAACTGCGGAAAATAGCCCGGCCTATTGAGTTATGTCTTCAGAAACCAATGTGATTCTTCCATAGAAAACAACTTACGAATACCAGCAGTGTATCTATATCGTCCATATAGTTCCTCACTTTGTCTTCATCGACCTTTCTGACAGTCCTGTCGATTATTGTCCACGCGTCTTGCTGTCTATGATGGGGCATATCTCTTTCCGCCTGTGAATCCAACGTTGGCGATGAAGGTTTTGAGTGTCAGATAAGCACGACCTACTTGTCCATCATTTTTATCACCAGGAAGAAGAGGCATGAATAGGTGTGGTACGAAATAAGAAACCACTACGAATACACTCAAGGGAGCAGTAGGGAGGTCGGGATGAAGGGAAGATCAAAACCTGGTTTGGTGGCTTCATGGAGAATCAGCACAGGTGTCCCACAGTATCAGCCTGCGGAGCTGGCGTCTTTGTTCATGGAAACCGTGCAGATCTTGTTGAACGAGTATCTGAATGATGGACTTACAGCCCGTTGTCTAGCTGGTTACTTTGCACGACATGCTAAGCGATAAAGCTCGTTTTCCAGACGACAGGAATCTTTTTATATCCAATATGGGGCGGTGGGCGTTGTTGTAACATAGATCGCAGGACCGACATGGCAACATGGCTATGCAGATCAATCTCAGCGAAAACAGACAATTCTTCAAGGCTATAGGATACCTAGACTGACCCGATAATGATTTTCGGTATCATAACCTTAGTTTTCTCTCCATTGGTGCCCGCATGCGGCACATCTTATCAGAAAGCAAGATCATGTAAATAGGACGACTTGGTGCGTATAATCCGACATACCTGTAGACTGTCAAAAGAACACGAACGTAAGATTTAACTAATAGTACTAAATGAACGTAGGACATACATGTAGTCATAGGTTCGTCTGCAGAACGAATCTGGAGCATGTAGAAATATGCTCTTCCATGATCGCACTTGGGACATGCCGCTGAGCCAGAATAAGCCGACCAGTCCCCATAGAGCTAAGGAATAGAACATACCTGCGGTAGAATCTGCGTGCTTCCACATATCGTCACCGCCAAGTACATCATCCACCTCCTTCCTTTTGAGCCTCGTCCGCGAAGTCATCTGCAGACGAGACCTGTAAGGCAGAGGGTCTCCGTAAAAGACAGAGATAAACTCGCCTGTTTCGTTATGGGGAATTCATAAGCGCATGTATTACAAGCCCACTTATTGTAGCCAGTTTCTGTCGAGATAACCAGCAGGTTTGCACAACTAGGGCAGAAGAGCATCTTGATCCACGTATCGAGCGGTGTCGAACAAAGCTGAATCTAGATCATACGAGCCGAATGGATATGAACTTCGAGTATCGTAGCAGTGAATGAAAGTTAATGCTGCATCGTCGAGGCCAAACTTTGAAGTGAACAAGCCTAAGTACCGGGCGCTAAGTTATGTCGAAGTTTGTGACGAAAATCACGCCTGTCACACTTCGTCACAGCCAGTCACTCATCCAGTCTCTTAGTGGCGTGACACCAAATGGTCTTTCGATGACAATCCGGCGAGTAGGAAGACCCTTTTATTATACAGCAGGGTACATATTTGACAGAAAAATGGGTGTATGATACTGCATTACGACGCCTGTTCCCGAAGTATCGAGTCACCAGCATCTCCGATCTCTGGTCTCCTCGTGCACAAGCTCTTCGCCCAGGAGAATATGCATGGCTGCCGCAGGATCCCGTGTGCATCCTTTCCAGGTCAGGTTGCCGGACATCAAGCGAACAGTCCCGTCTGCTTTCCTATGGACCGTCCACCGCCACCGCGTCGTCTCCGCCATCGAGTCCATACCTGTAGGATACCAATCGATCTGCTCCAGCGTCGGGCAAGCTTCCGCAAGTAGGCGCATGGCTTTGGCGACTCGCGGCTCGTTGTATGCCTCCCACGTACGCACGTAAAGACTGTCATCGCCTGTGTCAACTGTGTCGCCGTGATATGCACGCAGCTCGTCGATTAGGCTATCCACATATTCATCCACATAAAGCACGCGCAGTTCGTCCAGGCTGTGGCCCTTGCCGACCCAATTGTCGTCCTCGTCCGATTCATGATCTGAGTCCGCTGGGTCTGCGCAGCGCTCTGTGGGTGGTATGACTGCGTCCAATTGTAGGAAATTGTCGTCGAAGATGAAAGGATGTGGATGTGGCCCGTCCCACGTCCAGTCGTCAGGAATCGTCCAGCTCATGGCCAGTTTGCGCAGTCGTTTGAGCTCGCTGACGCGTTTTGCGATGGATTTCTGCCATATACAAGGAAATGCCAGTGTTTAGGAGCTCACACGAAACTCTTCACAACGTACCATGAATATCACGAAATTGTCACGCCAATACGGCGTGTCGGAAGAGATGCGCAACTCTTCGACGTTAGGAAAGTGCATCTTTGCCACTGATAGGACATCCGGCACATATGCAATCGGCATCCCAAGCAACTGCCACCGTTCTTGATCCATGACGCGAAATGCAAGACCCGTCACCTTGTACCGAGGATACGACGAGCCCTTCCCTGATCGCCACAATGTTGCGTTCTCGGTAAGAGGTACGCGCGTAAACGCGAAGAGGACAAACTGAATGTGTGTGTCCAGAAACTCGTCCTTGTAGTGTAGCGAGACTTGGCCATCTTCGGTAAGTTCGGCGTATGGCGAATCTCTTGGATCCTCGGTTTCTTCTAGGACACCACTCATCTTGAGTTTGGTAGGGTTCCATGACTCGTCAATCCATGTCCCCGTCCCTTCCGCCAACTTCTTCAACGCCTCCAGTCTAATGGGCGGGAAGTCGTCGCATAGTGATACGGAAACCTCCAATAATGTTGAATGGTGCTGGACAAAATCAAAGACGTCCCGAACTTCTGCAGGGCACTCGTCCAGACGCAGCACTCGTAGGCACGGAAACAGCACGCGACGTCCTGCGAAGAGTTGTTCCGACCAGCGGCACGTCCGGTTATCGTGTACAACGAGTTTCGTCAATGTTGCCAGTGGGCTGAGAGGTGCTGTGAGTCGTACGACGCGCGGGCCATCCACGTAGATGCGTAACGACTGGAGCGCAGAGAGCTTTTGTAGCTCGAGTCTGCGCTTCCCGCCCCAGACAAGCGTGAGCGAAGTGAGTCCTTTAGAATCGCTCAGCCGCTCGAGGACGTCGTATGTTGCTGACGCATCGAGACACGCGAAAGAAGTGAGGCTGAGGAAGGGGCTACGATGTATGCAATTGCTCCAGGCATGAAGATTGCCAGTGGCTGGTGTATCGTCTGCGGGATCCCCAACGGTTATTGACCTATCAGAAAGGCGTAGTGAAAAAGTAAGATGTATGAGCGATATGTCGTTGCAAGTCGTCCACGTCGCGCACCTGATATTACTCTCATGTCCCTGCTTGCCTGCGCCTCTGATTCGTTCCCAGTAATCCACCACGCGTAGAAAGCGACGCGAGGTCGAGAAGCATAAATTCCTATCTAGTAGGGGGTATGCAAAAACCCTTAAGATGCGGTTTACAAGGGAGAGGTTGTAGAGGACCCGATATTTTCTTGGGAGATGCGTTTGTTCCCCTACGAAGCGGACGACTTCTAGCAGAATCTCATTTGGTAAATCGTCCAGAGTACGTGGGGTTTGCTTCATCCAAGATTAGAACAGACGTATGACAAGCGTAGAGACCCAGAGAAAGGTCAAGCAGAGCTATGTGCTGTGACGAAAGAAAAGCGGTCGTAGTTTCCTGGATTAACGTTACGAAAGGTGGGCGCTTTGGGGCGAAAAGTAGCGGTCTCGATTCTCGAACCGGCCACGGATCCCGAACGGCATTGACTGCACTTTGCCAAGTCGCACTATACAAGGTCATTATCCATAGTAAGAAGCATGCTACATGCTGATAGTACATTCGTGAAAGATGTGTATATACACGGTAAGGCAAAGATAGGGTGTTAGGATGGTTGAACGGAAGTGAAGCCCAATAGCAAAATATTGTATGTCCAAGGTTCCAGCTGAGACTTTCTTCGCCACAACAATGTTCATTTCGACGCTGGGAGAAGACCGGAAAGCCACTGCAAGACGGCCTGCAGCTTTGAGTAGCCCTTGTCACCGGTGAATCCGCCAATGACTAAGATGAAATGTGACAAGCAAAGCGCCATGATGAAAGCAATGACGCTGGACATCGTATAGTTCTTCTCTGTGTGAGAGGCATCGTAGACGACTTTCCCGCCCTCTTTAGAAGGCATGTCTTCCTCGATAGGGGTAATTGGTTCTCCAAGAACTACCGATGGCGTCGACAAGTCTGTAGGATGGATGGTGGTTGGGGTCCGTAGAATGGTGAAGAGACCGCTATTGAGCTCAAAAGCTACATTCGCCTCGTCAAGGATGGCCTCTAAGCAACACATGATTCAGCGAGGAAGTTTGTGCGAACTAGTTTGAACGTACTTTTGAGCTCGACGTCACCTTGCACGCCAGCATTCATGCCGTCTCGGTACCATTCTTTAATCTTTTTCATGTCTCCCATGGAGCCTGATTCGGTTCCACCGAGCCGTTTGAAATCATAGAACGATACACCGGCGCCGTCTTCGAGCTCATACGCCTTAGCGATTCTTCGTCGTATGAACTGGCCACCACTGAGGTCGCCGAGATAACGCACGTAAGCATGAGCTAGCAGCCGAGGCACGTCACTCTGGGTGTCTGCGAGGTGCTGCAACCGTTCAGTGTACCTCGTGAACGGTGTTGGCGGTGCAGACAGAAGCGTGGTGTGGATGGAATGTGCTTGCCATGACCCTTCCGGGACTTGTAGGATATGCGCGATGTCGGCCGAAATGCTAGGCGTCCGGGCAAGTAACGTTGGATTGTATGTGGGTGCGAGCACAGGGTGAGTGGCGTGTCTATCGAGGGCCCGCTCAAAGATGCTAAGCGCGACGTGGTCAGAGACGTCGAAGGACACGATAGCGTGTAGAACTTACTCGTAAACGTGGTAGAGCATCATGAGGAAACGAACATATTCATCTTTGTCCAACTCGCCGCGAGTTAACCACCCGGCACCCTCGCTATGTTCTGCCTTGTCGTGAGCTGTTGCAGTGCCTGCCTTGAGGAGCGCAGCAATAGGTTGAGACCAGTCAACGGCGACAGAGGCCATCTCGAGAGGACGTGACGGAGTGGGTATCTGTGGTAACGGGTATGATTGGGGCGGAAGGGAAGATACGCGAGGACTCGGACTATGAAGCGGGTTATATAAGTGTTCAAGTTAAATAATAATAAGAAAGGTGACTATCCAGAGTCACCTGCGGTGCGTAAGACCGCCGCTGTCGAAAGATGGCGAATTTGACAAGCACCGCAAAATTGCTGCAAAGACGGAAGGAGAGAAGGGCGTTCCTGCCCAAATCTATACTACCCGCG
This sequence comes from Pleurotus ostreatoroseus, assembly GCA_005298045.1. Classification (NCBI taxonomy): domain Eukaryota; kingdom Fungi; phylum Basidiomycota; class Agaricomycetes; order Agaricales; family Pleurotaceae; genus Pleurotus; species Pleurotus ostreatoroseus. The sequence goes on along the minus strand of SWBT01000559.1, from coordinate 49,605 downwards.
TATAGGGGTTGATCATCTTATCTGATAATTCGGCCCGTCCTGAGAAGAATCGCACCATTCGCCGCAACGAGCAAATATCCAACATGATGGACATCACTCACGTATGAACAGGTGCCAAGGATATGTTATTACCCTAGGACACGCAGGATGGCGAACTGACAGACCTGGTTGGTTTCGAACGCTGTACAGGCTGTTCGGAGATTCCTTGGGCTCTAGTAAGTTCCCCCGCGGCATGTCATGATAAGAACCACGACATACTGACACGAGCTACAGGCACTGTATTAGGACAAGGCTAGTAGAGCGGTATCGGATCCTGTGCAGCGCGGTGCCATCCAAGATGAGACCATGATCCGAGATGGCAGACATAATACGTGCACACATATCGAGACGAATATGGGCGAGCCAAGGGAAGGAGGCCGAATCCACGCGAAGCTCAAGGCGAAAGTCAGATTTATCGAGCAAGTGTGCGATGTGCCGGCGAGTCGGGAAGAAAGTGCATCAGAATTGCAATCTAGCTTTACAGTTATATCCAGAAAACACGTAAGACCTGAGGCAGAGCACCAGTGCAAGGCTACGCAAAATCCGGACATTCGGTCTCAGAGCATGCTTAGAAAGTACAGCACCTACTAGTCAAGAAGTCCCGGATCCTAAGCGTAGCACCTCACACACGGGTCGTTGACGAACAAGTAGGCGGTGTTATATTCGCTATGGATGAGTGGAACCGTACGGTTCTTAGAGCTCTTCGTTGGCAAGCCAGCGCTTGACCATCTCCAAAGACTCCTTGGGCTTATCATACGGAACCTGCGTACAGACTAGCGTTCAGAGTGCTGACCGAGCCGAACTGAAGCAGAACGCACCATGTGTCCTGCGCCGGAGATGGTGGCAAAGGTGAAAGGTCCCGCACTACGGGTCAGGCCTGCAGCATGCCCCTCGACTAGCCAGTCCCTGAGTGGTTCAGCGACAAATTCTTCTTGTCCAGACCACTCTAATGCTAGCGTCATTCGCTCATTGCCAACCTATAAAAGTTAATTATGGCGCGAGTAGACCGATACAAGAAGGGGAACATACCCAGTTACAAATCCAGTCATTAGCACCAACATATATCAACGCCCGTACACCGCGTTCCAGAAGGGCACCGATGTAGTACTGTGTTGGAAAGATTTGATCGAAAGAGATATGAAATCTTGTATTAACCTCCATGTTGCATGAGCTGAAGTTCGTAGTCAAAGAAGAATCCACTCCGATGAGCTCGCGGACGTCTTCTCTGTCAAGGAATGCACTGATGTGTCTGTTTACGGTTTAGGTGCGACTCTTATCCAGACGCAAGAGACTCACTTCGTGATCGGATAGCACAGAGTCTCAGACAGAGGACCGTCACTAGAACTTCGTCAGTATCAGAAACCGTCATGAAGTCATTATATTACCATAGTTTGCTGATATCGTAAGGATTATACCCTACGGACAGGTAACAACTGCGTGTTAAAAGACGCTTGTAGTGAACCGTAGTGACTGACCTGAAGCTCGGTAAGGCGCATTGATCAACTGAGTACAGAATGACAATGTTGCCAAGCAGTCGATGGCATCTGTAGTCTCAAAGCAATTTTGCTGTAACCCTCCCGCGCATCTCGAGAGCTACAATCGACGGTGAGACCAAGATCTATAGGTTGAGCTTCAGACCTACGGCTCGCTTTTGGCCGACGCAGGAACTAAACCAAGCGTCCTAGCATTAGTACACATGGAGGGAAAGATGCGACAAGGATTTCACCTGATACCTAGCACCGGAGCGACAGATTTCGGAGAACATTGCATCTCGTAATACGACGGGATCATGGTTACCCAGTCTGTACATCCATTGCCTGATCATTGCGTCAGCATAGCTTGAGATAATATTGATTCACCTCACCAATCATGACGGACTGTAAATTGATAGGAGTCATGCCCGCCTCCACAAATTTAGCATTTTGGTCATATATTTCTGAGGCGAAAACAGGTATGTAGCGGCCCTGTGTCACAAATATGAGCATTTTTCTATCACGGGGTATATAGTCACACGAACACCGTAAGATTCACCAGCCATATGGAAGGCCCGGCCCCTAAATTGGCTGAAGTGTTCGAAGAAGATGGCTACGAAAGCGGCAATGTCTTTCGCAGCCTCTTCGGTGGTACTCTAGAGAATGAATATTGAGTCGAGAGAGAAGCAAATTGTCGATCTTGCGCACTACTTACAACGTACTCGCCATATTCGGCATAAGAAAACCCAACGCCGATAGGCTGGTCTATGAAGAATATGTTGGCGTTCTCGTTCCATGAGTAAGGGTTGAAAGTTGCGTTATCGGGGGCTGTCACTCTGCAAGGACCTATTTAACGTTATCAGCTTATTATCAAACGAATGAATGCCTGCAGCTTAGCACTTACCAAGTTCCATGAAGAGACCGAGGGAAGATGAGCAACCAGGACCACCGTTCGTCCAGAACACGACCGGGTCTTTATCAGGATTGCCCCTACTTTCAAAGAAGTAGAAAAATAGATGCCTGACTTCAATGTCAATATATCCCGTGAAGGCCCTGTTGCGTCAAGTGAAAGTTTCAGATATCGTCAAAGTTTGAGAGGTGCTAGCAGTCACCTAACAGTGCCGTCACAGAAGTTAGACTTCTTGATACGGACATCGTACTTGGGGAACGCGGGATGTCCCAGAGTAGTGAACTCGGTAGTCGATAACAGACTCAGATCTTCCAGAGGTGCAAACAGTTCCGCGTCGTATGAGTCAAACTTCGTCCCAAAGGATAGTGGTTGCTGCGTCCAAGCATTTGTGATGAGAGCTATAGCAAGCAGAATTAGCACAAAGCTGTGCGGCCTTTGAGAGATCATGGTGGTCTCTATCTAAGCCGTACTCCTGGCTGTGTGAACGGTGAATGGGACGCCATACGTACTGGAACATGGACGCGTGCGATAAACTGCTGTCAAGCGCGGGGCGCGAGAATCACGCCGGAGCGCCAAGAGGTCAACGGGCCGGGTCTCCCGAACGGATATTCTCAAGGATGGAACCAGACGAAATCGACTATGTGCGGGGATACAATGGTCAACAGGGTAGTATTGAAGCCGGGGAATAATAAGAAACAGTTTTATTAGCGTACATACAGCTCGGGTTGTTGAAACAGCATACATTACAATTTCGGCATCCACTGGCAGCGACATACTCACCTTGCTTCAGCCAAATATCAGACATGATACACTTGTTATTGGGTTGCCTCGCGTAAGTATGGTCTTTTAGTCAAGTAGAAGGCGCTCAATTCTTAAGCCACAGCTACATGTATATTGTACAACTTCGATCATATACAGCTTGTTACTAACGTATTCAAGATATACCAGATAGTTTGACCGTGGTGTGTAGCGAGGGCAACATCGTTACGATTTAAGGGCAGAAAACGATGTTGATCTACGATTGAGTCGGAGAAGTTAGTGAATTGAAACAATCTAAGGCACGTCCAAGGCTAGTACTTACGCCGACGTTCGAGCCAAGACATTGCACGGGAGCACCGTTAGTGGGGTCAGTGAATGACCCGGGGCAGTTGGGCTCAAGGCACTCAGCCGATTGGCTGCACGCTCCAAAGTAGTTGAAGGCCATCGGGTAAGTGCTATTTTGAATATTAATCACAACGTCACACGTTTAGCTTAATGAAGTACGCACAACTGGTGGTTACCGTTCTCGGGCTGAGCCTCGAGCGTAAAGTCAGCGGCGTTCTGGTTCGGGGCATCGTTCCTCAGGGTGAACTCGACTGCAGCGCAGTTCACACCGGAGTTAAGACAGTCGGCGCCGGCGAAACCCTCAAGCCAAGCGATACCGCCTAGAAGCTGGCCTTGGATGGTGGTCGGGCCCTGCGGATTACCGTTGGCCTCGTAGAGGAAGACGGGGGAGCCAGAACCGCAGTTGTTGCTCATCTTAGGAACAAAAGCTTCAGTAATAACACTGGGCCATGATCAAGGATAACATACAGTGACGGTGTGGGACTCCTGAGCGGCGGCGAAGCCAACTATGGCAGCAAGGACCGAAGCGACGGCGAAAATCATGATGAATGTCTGTGTTACAGTACAGCTCGAGTGGGCGATGAGGAAAAGGGTACAGAGAGAGCTGCTGTTGTTTGAGTCCTGTCTCTGCTCACCTTTTATATTCTCGAGACGTTGCTAACCGCTGAGTGCTTTGTAGCAGAGCGGTATGCCGTTGCGCGATGTCTCGGCAGTGGACCCATCGAGACTGGCGGTGCAACATTACATGACCAAAATAGCGGTTCTCGATGAAGGTGGAGCGCGATTCCGCGAGGTCTCATCATACAGCTGACCTCTGCGAGGACCCTCGAAGTGAGATGCGATCCACACACAGCTCGGCACGAGCCCTTGTCAGCAAAGGCAATGAAAGGTGTGAGTACGCGGGCGCAGCTTCTTTGCACGTTCTGCGTTGAAGTTAACGAATTAGAGCTTAAGCACCCAACGAGCAAACGTGCTACATACGTATCAGTAGCGCCTCTGATAATACACGAGCAGTCACAGCGGTGCACCACAAAGGCATGTTCAAGTCCTCCAGAATAGCCGGGCCCCAGAGTTTCATTGGCATGATGCCTTTCACAGGATTACCCCAGATCTTTCAGCGACTCTGGCTATAGGCATCGCTGCATCTATCATAGAAATCAACGGACTCCAAGCGGGACGGTGATTGACGAGGTAAGTGCGCTGTGAAACCTCAGTCAAAGTCTAGTGCGTACCCTGCTAGCCGAATGCACAGAGCCATACACCATTGAGTGTGCTGGCGGCATAAAAGATGGCCGCCGGAAACAACATTAACGCGATCATACTTCGCTGGTCTGGCAGGTGTTCCTAGCAGTGCCATTAATACATTCATCTTCGCTTAAAATGCGGAGCCATATGCACCATTGACAAGCATCTTTGGCCTAAGCGTCCTGCTCGTATGGGAAGGGCAAATTGGAAGAGTGTTATATGCTCTGTTCTACAACTTAAAGCTCCTTGGTTAATCGTGAACGTGACGTCTGTAAGAGACGAAACTACTCACTAGGAACCTACTCATTGAAGGAATGATGATGCCAGCGAGCTGTGAAACAGAATCTCATTTCAAACAAGATGGGGGAGAAAACATTCTCATCGGCCTAAGTCGGGATCGTGACGGTGTAGAACTTCCGGCGGCGACGGCTCTGTTGACGATGGTCACCGGTCGAACCAATGACGTATGAGGTACTGACTCCTGCTGCAGAATTTGACTGGTAGTGAGATTTAGACCGACTGCATTCTCGAGCTTGATTGACGTTTTGAGCGATGTACAAATAACTTGAGAGCAATCAACGGCTAGATGGATGGTCGCCACATACCTGTTCGTATCAGAACGAAGAACTCCACTAGTAACGAAACCGCTGCGGCAGGACCAGTCATTTGCCCACTCTGAAATAAGATGTTAACGCGTATAGCCGCGATGGTCGAGACCAATACCGCATTGCACGAGTGCCTGGAAGGAGTGACAATACGGAGAAGGCAATACATGCCCAGCAAGCATAACATCACGGATTCGATTCATATTTCTCCATCTGCAAGCCCGCACGGAGGGGGCGTCCAGTCCGCCACAAGGTCAGATGTCGACGGCTAGTACAATGGACTCCGGTCGTGTCAGTGTCACTTTGATTGATCGCAGTAAAAATAGAGAGTCGAGACCAGAAATCGCATCTTGACCGCAGACGGTCGTTTCCATAGACAGTGTGAACATGAGACATAGTACTGGTTTATAGGCAGAGGACACAGCAGAGAGCAGGAAAATGATGTTGCGTTTTGCCAGTGACCGCGGGCCGGAATCGGCAAACCCCGGGCTAGACCTCATAGTACGTACATCATCATACCGAGTGGGGTGTGCAATGATTCGGGCATGGGTAAAGTGCCGGGAGGTACCGTCGACTGCCGTTTACTACCGTCGACTGCCGTAGGACTGCCGTAGGACTACCGTAGCAGCGCCGTAAGACTGCCGTAGAACTGCCGTGTTGCTGGCGTGGGACAACCGTAGAACTGGCATAGATTTCACCATAACTCTGCCAGCGAACGACTGTAGATCGCCGTAGTCATGTCTCGTCTCAGACCAGCAAGTACTGCAAGCGCCGGCGCTCGCTCGCAGCACTCAAGGTCACACACTTGTTATTGTACATATGTTTCACTTACGCCTCTGCTCAACGTTCAGCGTTCAGAACTTTCCCATTTGCGGGCCCGTCAGCCGTGTCTGAGAAGTAGTACATAGTTAGTCCCGGAATCCTTAACAAATTTATAGTAGAGCACACCGTCTTGATTGAATATAGGCGTAGATCACCCTAAACATCGGTGTTTACTTACGCATATACAGAATTCTCAAGTCGCGCCTGTTGTAAGTCTCCCATTTGCGACGTCTTCTTCACTCCAAATTGCGTTAAACTGCGCTGAACATACTGTACGAGCGTCGAGAGGATGTGGATCAAAAATGCCTATGAAATCACGACAATGGCAGCTAGTCATTCGATGTGGAAAGCACAACAGCAAAGCTTACTATCATTAACCCGTGGCATGGAGGGCACGGTGATCCTGGAGATAGTAGTCGATACTTCAGGTATTCATCGCTCGCTATAACCGTAACCCTACCGTAGGGTGCCGTTGTGGTGTCGCCGTACAGTGCCGTAGTAGTGCCGTCGACTGCCGTACCAGCACCGTCGACTGCCGTAGTAGCACCGTCGACTGCCGTGGTAGTGCCGTAGCCCTACCGTCGGACTGCCGTAGCTCTACCGTCGACTGCCGGGAGACTGCCGTAGACTTAATTTTGAACGCCTAAGTACTTTCAAAGAATCATGGCCGAAGTACCGTAGGACGATGGCGGTCGTGGTGTTGTATAGGTTCGTGGCTGCACTGTGCATGCCTCGTCTGCCTTAGGAAGCTCTTGCAATACTGACACTAGTAGTAATAGCAATTTTAGCACAGTCTAACTGATACATGATGTGTTTACTTACATTGCTCTCCTAGAGGGATGAGCTAAAGACTGTCGAGGTCACGTATACGCTTAACACAAGACGTAGGCGTCAACATAAACAATGTACGACTCAGGCTGCAGGACTCACTGGGACAGGCTAACCATGTATTACTAGGACTCAGGAAAAAAAAATTCATGGTGCACATGAGCCTGATATAAGTTAGAACCCGAATAGACGATACACGAGAAGACGACCACCAGGCTGACGTGGGCGTTGAGGTCGAACCGGTCCATGTTCGGCCCTTGCCGATGATGCGTACACAGCGAACCGCCACAATTGGCGCCCATTATCCGTGCTTGAGACAGACTTCGAGGTGCAACACAGCACGTAAATATCCCTGCTGGTAAGTAATCTTCGTGAGCACTGAAATGTTTCTCTAGTACCTCGACGGCTGTCCTACGGCACCTCGACGGCACTCTTCCGGCAGTCCGCCGGCAGTCCGCCGGCAGTCATACGGTAGTCTACGGCAGTTCCGGCACTTTCACTTTGCCCCAATGATTCATAGGCCTGTCACTTTCAAGCGTCTGCGACATTACATACACAGAGCACAGTTGCACAGATGTAAAACGTGAAACTTCGAAGGCGAAAGCATCTATCCCAGACTTACACATCTCTGATGCTGATGGCGAGTTGGCGGTGTGCGAGCCGAATCGTCCGGACCGAACAGTAGCATGGAGGACTGCTAGTATATACATCTATAGAGCTCAGTGAAGTAAGGGACGATGGGCTCACAATGTCGGGATAGTTCACAGCCTGAGAAGGGCAGCGTAGCCATGTGTTACGACCCAAGCATTCAAATCTTACAACAGCCAGAAACGAATGCAAGGGACTGATAGCGCCATGACAATTGAGATAGTTACATGACATGAGATCTGATAACTGAGATTTGAGGATACGCATAACTTAGGGGCAGAAGACAATGTTGATCTGAAGGCGACGTCAGTATCATTGGTATTGAGTAGGAACGGACACTTACGCCGACATTGTCACCAAGACACTGAATCGGTGCTCCGTTGGTGGGGTCTGTGAATGAGCCGGGACAGTTAGGCTCAAGACACTGAGCCGACTTCGTGCATGCGCCGAGGAAGTTGAACGACATCGGGTAAGTACTATGGTGAAATACGTCTAAACATGTCATCGAGTACTGAACACAAATAATCACGTACAACTGATGGTTTCCATTAGCCGGCTGAGCCTCGAGCGTGAAGTCAGCGGCGTTCTGGTTCGGGGCGTCGTTCCTCAGAGTGAACTCGACTGCAGCGCAGTTCACTCCCGAGTTAAGGCAGTTGGCGCCGGAGAAGCCCTCGAGCCAGGCGATACCACCGAGAAGTTGACCTTGAATGGTGGTCGGACCCTGCGGGTTACCGTTGGCCTCGTAGAGGAAAACGGGACTACCAGAACCGCATCTGTTGGTCATCTATGAAAGACTATATAAGCAAAAGGGGAAGCATAGCGAGAATAGTAAAGGGAACGACATACCGTGACTTGGTGGGACTCTGCGGCAGCAAACCCAATGATGGAAGTAAAGAAAGCGGCAGCGACGAAAATCATCCTAATTGCTTGCAAGAGATAGCCGTTCAGTGTATAAAGAGCAGGTGTTGAGCAGGCTGGTGTGGGCTGGTCATCGTTGCTCGCCTTTTATATCTGTAGGACAGATTACACAGCGGTCAGCGTTGAATTTCGAGTACAAGGTGACATCCAATTCTCAGTCAGACGTGCATGCGTCGGAACCGGAGATGCTCTCCTCTAGGACTGCAACCAGGAATCGCCGACAAATGCGGAACGCATTGGACATGCCGTACGGCTAGATCAGGCGGCTGACTGTTAAGAAGACCCTTAGAGAACAATTTGATGTGTACAAGGATCGTGCCCAGCGATACGGACGAGTGTGATGGTTTCTGATATGCCAGCATCGCACGTTGGGTCTGGTATGGAATGAGAACAGCAACAGCAAAAGACGAGATGGTACATACGTATACATGAACTGAGCTGTTCGAATTCCTGAATTGCGGTACCGCAATGCGCTTATCCTTAAACTGATAATTTATTGGGCCTCCAGTCTTCTTGCTTCGGCGATTCGCTTGACTAGGCTTCTCCAAATCTTTTCTATCGGAGACAACGAGAGAGCGCCGCACGGATCAATAAGTCTGGTCTGGTATTCGTTATAAAGTCGCTCATACCTTGATTGATGAAGGAATCGAAGAACGTGCACCGAGTCGATTGGCGGCTTTACCGTAAACAGTCGCCAGAAAGCCAAATTCACAATTGTCTTCGATGATGATATGTTCGTGGATCTAGCATTGTTGGTGCAGCCATTGCTTTAAGACCGGGTACCAGCCGCACTTGAAATACTTGTTATGTACGCATAGTGTGTTGAGCCAGCGGTTCATGCAGCCATATTGATTCTAGCCCGTCTGGCACTGTTATAGAATTTTAATACATCGAATGGATCATGTATTAGAATTACTCGCCTTGGACCTGAATCCACGTTCAGTGACTAGCGTCGTTCGCTCAGATATCGTATGTCATCAAACACGAGAAGGAGGCCCTGAAAAAGACTGGCACATTCACGTACTCAGTCCATATCGAAGCATTTGACACATTCTGAAAGTATCATCCTGTCAGCTAAGCCATAGTAGATCCAAGAGAGAAACGTACGTCAAGACGATATAAGTCGATTCTAGTAGACGAGCTTACTCCCGTAGAGCCTTAATCCAGCGACTGATATCCGCATGACCATGTATAATATTCGATGATCTGATATTAGATTGATGTTTTATTTCTTTACACCAAGAATGCGCCTCCGTGTAGATAGCGACCTGGTCGATATACATGGATTAAACCAATGCGAAGAGCAGCAGCATTGATCATGATCATGGTGGAACATTAGTAACATGGATTACATCGGTACAACCGGCCAACCGGCGAATGCGATCAATATTGTCCCGACTCGGAGTACCCGGACCAAAGCCATTATCGCCCCCCGGCAATATCCGACCTTCGGTGTCTCTGAATTCCCTCGTCGCTCTCTCTCTCTACAGTAGTACAATGATCATATCTCAGTCAATCTGCTCTATGTCTCATATCTCAAGCTAATGTACATCCTTAGAACTTGTTTCAGCAGTTGGAGCGCCTCTTTGCTCAGAATGCAAGAGAACGTATCCGGTAAGGATGAAAATAGCTACAACATGCTCATGGTTGATTCGACAGTTCACAGAGACCGCATGGAATATCTCACAGTTCCGCGAGGAACTATTGGGGCTGGCTCAATACCTCCCGGGCTCCAAAATACACGTGCAAGAGTCACGTTCGAATAAATGTCGTCCCTCATTCATCCAGATAGATACAAAGAAGCATAGGCCTTGACAGCTACGCGTGTGCGTGCAATACTCGTGCGCATCTTAGTGCGGTATTTCGCTTCGATACCGCATGAACGAGGATTATATCGCCAGAATGCATATGGATCACTGCCAGCGTAGGGGTTCCTTGACGCGTTCCTCGATCTGTGAAGCATGGATTGCGTCACGAAGTAGCTGCTATCATCCCTTGCAATCCTCCTGTGTGCTTTTCTTCGCGCACGTTTCTCACAGGCAGCGTCATTGACGAGATATAAACGAGACACTCAAGACGATGAGGAAGGTTCCTCTACGCCTGTCCCAAATCTTCTGGTTGACACAGTACGGTAACATGCTATCGCGTCTCGTACCGTTGGTTTCTCTCGGCGCACTACTCGTGCAGAGAGTATCTGCTTGGGGTGCACTTGGTCATGAAACAGTTGGGTACGCGATCATCGTGTTATAGTTTGCTTTTTCGTTTACTCTTCATCTACTCCAGATATGTCGCCATGCAGGTAGGTCTCGTCACCGACTCATCATACATCCGAGTCCGGGTCCAATGGGTTCGTTAGTTCCTCGCTCCAAAGGCTCTGTCTTTCGTACAATCCTCTCTCGGGTCCGAATATGACAAGTCTCTCGGCCCTGCTGCTCCCGTACGTGTTCTACATCCTGTGTCATCATTCATAAGCTTATGTCTACATAGTGGGCCGACGATGTACGAGACGAGAAGGCTTATGCATGGTCTGCTCCCTTACATTTCGTGGATGCAGAAGGTAAGTTCACTACGTTTGGAGAACCATCCAACATAAAGCTCACTATGAACTGCTAGATAACCCACCGAGTTCTTGCTCTGTCGAAGAGACCCGAGATTGTGGCAACGGTCAATGCATATGTTGGTCTCGTCATTCCTCCGAAATCTACGTATCACTGATATTTTCTTCCGCAGTGACTGCTATAGCTAACTACACGGTCCGTGTTGCAGAGACCTCTCTCAGTGCGACTCAAAGACAAGAGGCTTTGAAATTCTTGGGTATGTCCTATAAACTCCGCTTCGTATGCATCTACTGACTGATCTTAGATCACGTAAGTCTTATTCCACAACAAACTGTGTTCAATGCTCAAAACACCGTGTAGTTTCTTGGAGACATTGGTCAGCCTCTTCACGTCGAGGTGATCACGCATCTCTTCGGTGTATGATCAAAAGACTGACGTCGTATTACAGGCCGTTGAAGTAGGCGGTAACGACATCGACGCAAAATGTTCCGGCTCTAGCACTAATCTGCACGCTGTAAGTACATGCCTCTACATGCAATCTAAATGCTCACTGGGTTGAACAGGCTTGGGGTAGGGACCCTTCTGCTATAGCTCACGTTGATAACATTGATCTAACACTGTATCTTATTCACAGATACCGGAATCCTGACCAAGAACGTTGATGCAAACCATGGTAGCGAGGCGACCACATATGCTACATATCTAGCTGGGCAAATCACGGTGCGCGACGCCCAACTCATTATGTTGACTCTGTCTTATTCTTGATAACTAGTCCGGCGAGTTCGAGTCGCTCACGAGCTCCTGGCTGTCTTGCACGTCTATAACGGAACCTGTGTCCGCCCGCTCGGAGACACCTACGATAGAATCCGACATCGGCATTCTTCTTGCAAACGCAAAAACCAGCGCCGCAATCACGCCTCTGGAGTGTCCCCTTGTATGGGCCCGTGAATCGAACGCTTTTGACTGCGTACGTAGTTATTATGTTATACCAGCTGCTGATCTTGATTCTTATGTTTGATACAGTCTACGGTGTTCCCCTTCACTGAAGGATCAGATGCCTGCACCGGAACTTATTACTCCAACGCTGTCCCTGTGGTACGTAGGCCTCGCTTGATGAGATGATATACGCTTATGGCTCGTTGCGTAGATCGACCTACAGCTCGCGAAGCAGGGATATCGACTCGCTGCTTGGCTGAACGTCATTTTTGACGGCAGCACGAACCTTCCTTGAGCTCGTAACAACGAATCTTTCCTAAGGCGAGACGGTTCGTGTGCCATGCACCGTCGAAGAATAATGCAATTGCGAAAGAGCGAAGACCACCGATACATAGAGTGCAATACGAAACGTGCATATGATGAGGGGTGTCTATGATGTAGTGTATACATGTTGTGAAAGTCCGTGGTTTTATCACTACACATCAGCGATAAGGACGCTGGCCAAAAGTAAAAGAAAGGCAGAACTTCGATAAATGAAAGTGCTCCAGGGAGAGGTCAGCATAAAGCAAAGACAGCGAAAAGCGAAATTGACGAGCACGCGATACAGTGTGGTATATGTTAGGTGATGTGACGCGACGAGGTATCAATCTTGCAGACGATTCAGGGCATTTCAGCAGCGAAAAGCTAGAACCAGGGCTGGATATTAGCTCGAAGCCATACTCAAAGTGCACAAAAGACTCACTCTGACGACCTTCACCGTCGGTGGAGAAGTGTACGGAGGCGTGGAAACAGGGCGGATGATGCCTCTGGCCCCAATGTTGTCTTCAAGCGACGACTCAGGTGAAGTAGAGTTATCGAGAGGCGAAGAACCGTCGTCGTCGTCGAGGTCATCGGAAGATAGGGGATCGCGCGGTGAAAGTGTGTTGCCGTCCAAGAGAACGCGTATGGGGAGATATTTGCATGCCGGACGCGAAACAAGAGTATCGGTAGTCGGAAGCTTCTCAGCTATATCTTCATGGCCGTCTTCAGTGATCGGGGAAGGGGGTACCATATGTGAGACTGTGAAGGGGCTGATGCATAGCGGGGAGACGGGGGACCATTGATCGGCTAGTGGGAAGTAAGGTTCCGCGGATGGTGGCGGGACATAGACAATCGGATGCTCGAGCTCGTCTGAGATACTGGGATGCGAGAATCGGCAGTCTAGGCCTTCATTGCAACGTCCTGCGAGGAATGCTTGACAGACATCACCTTGAGAAATCAGGGGAGTGATGAGCTTCTGTACTGAAGAATGAGATAGTGAGTCCTTACGAGAGCCGCTCATCAAAACACCACCGCCTATAACACGCCAGGTGATCGGATAGAAGTTGCTTCTGCCGTTGTCAGTGACAGATGTCGCTCTTTTGCCGACACGTTTGACGTCCATCTTCGACTGGCTCGATCGACGAGAACGTCGATTTTCGTCATTCTTGTGGTCATCCGGTTGATCATTGTGTATCCCTCCGCCAGTTGAGCTATCATGACTTAAAGCATCGTAGTCGTGGATACTGTCCAGCCAAAGCGTGAGTGATATACCTGTGCGTCGCAGTAAATGACCTACAAGTTGCATCGATCACCCTTGATACAGAAGCCGGAGTTGTGAAAGAACCTGCACGGCTTGGCTGCACAAGTGTGTTAGAAAACGCACGTCATAGCCTGTATACTCTACTTACTACGATAGAAGCAGCTCCGGCTGTCGGTAGAACTCCGAGACCCTGACCGATGGCGACCTCGAGTACGCTCCTCTGATCTTACTGGGGAAAATTGAGCTTTGAAAAGATGTTCTGGGGCCGATGGAAAGGCCAATGGGGAATGGGGGGTTACAGGGGAGTGCGAGTCCGTGACCGTCGAAGCAGGGGTGGTTGGTGGCGCATAGGGAAGGTTGTGAGCGTCAAAGCCGTAGTTGTGGGTATCTGTGACAAGCGGACTCATGGAGGACGGTGGGGTCGGCCCAGAAGTCACGGAAGCGAGATGATCGGTATAGTAGGCGGAGTAATATGGAGTCGGAGAAGGTAGGAAGTAGGATGGAGATGGTGGAGTGTGCGGCTGAGAGGGTAGAAGCCGATAAGCTTCGTTATAAGGTGGAGGAGTCTGGATGTTATGCACGTAGGTGTATACTGTAGAAAGAGGATGCATATTAGTCAAAGCACCGTAATACTGGGATGAGGCTGCCTCACCCTTACACTGTTCGTAGGTAGCTACGCCAGAAGGAGATACAGGTGTGCTATCAGTAGACATGGCTTTCGACTGGACACTCGGCTGCGCGCAAAGACGATAGCAGTCGTCCAACACTTAACGTACTCCTGCTGAAAGCAAAGTTGAGAGGACTTCATTTCGGATGAATCGTCTGATAGCTCACCAAGGGCGTGGATGACAGGGGATGAAGTACGATGAGCTCTCCTTGTTGAACACGACAATATATATAGATTAAGGGAGGAATATGAAAGCAGGTCAAAGCACCGAAGGAAGAATAAAGCCGATCGTCAAGTTTTGTCCGGGAAATTCAGAAGAATATTCGTCGAGCTTTTATCATGGTGGATTGAGAGAAGGACAGGATACTGTTCCATCTGCGTCCCCTCAATCTTATAGTACAAGCGATCGTTCGGTCTGCAACAGACCCATCAGAGCCCCCTTCAGACAATGTCGAAGCGAAGCTTAGTCAAGCGGGAGCTTGTAGAGCGCCATCTGGTTTGCTTTTGTCCAAGAACGCCGGTGTGTCCCTGAGATTTTGGCCCGTGCATACAGAAGTCCCGGGCATGATCTGAGATGACTGAAACAATAAGATCAGGTGGCAGCGCTGGTAATATCGGTGCGACTTTGCGGGCACGTTGTAGCTCTAATTGTTGGCGACTACTGGAATTCAAGTTATGCCATACCACATAAACTTCGTGTTATCCAGCATGCGCTACGGAGGACGACGAAACTATCAGGATCGGAGAAGGACTCACCAAGGGATATCATGCTGTGGCCATTTCGGGATGATTTGACTCGCCGCGAGAAGTTGTTCCTATTCAAGAAAAGAGGTTCCGTGATGCTGGGAAACAATAGAAATGAGATCATGATCACTTCGTGATGCGACTCTCGTGATGCGGGGAAGGTTGCAGCTGAGGTGCGCTTTGAACGAGTCCATGATGCGCCATAAGGACGCATCAAGTACAATTCGCCTACAGCCTACGACTGAATTGACAGAGAGGTTTCTGCGCAAACTCCACAGGACGGCGAACAAATCTCGACAGTCTGACTTCCGGAAATAGGGTTCTTGCGCTCGTTTGCCGGCTGGAGCGTCTGTGGCCGAGCGCAGAACCTGTACTTCGAGGACGTGAACTTCGGAGCGAGCGTATCCAAGGCTCAAAACCGTTTGTTTCCGCGCCACCCTCAAAAGGATTGGATCCGTCTGAAATCTGAATCAACCGGGAGGTCGGACACACAAAACGGCGATTTAAATATACAGCGAGGAAAATTGACATGCATCTACGCACCGAAAGCCTTCGGGGTAGATAAGGTTAGTGCTAGGCCCCAGCTTGGGCGGCGAATGGTGGCGCAGTGTAGAGACCAGGACTGTCCTTGTTTCTGCGTCTCTGGATCTCATCGTCTCGCGAAGGCGGAGAGCCGTACGCGACCGCTAGTTCGCCTTTTCCTGGCTTCGACAGGAACGAGGGTATTTCCTCCTACGTGCGACGTTATTTGTCTTCGGGATACAGAATTCGATGTTTTGCCGCTGCTTCCGCCACATAAGTAAAGACCGGCTTGTGATAATAGCCCCCCGGAATTCCCATCTGTAAAGGCTGCTGATCTTTCAGCGCGACGCCGAGACTATTGACGGATTTCGTACGAAGTGTGGTCAGTAAATGAACCGAGGCGTAGGGTACGTTGAAACGGTTTAATCTGAAGCTTCTGGTGCATTTTGTGTACATCAAATATCATGCGATGATGGGAGACAGGCTCACCTTACGGACTTTACCTGCAGCCTGGAGGCTCGTACATTGCACGATCAAAGTCCGTCAGGTTGCGATGGGAACATCAACCTTTCTGTGAGAAGGCTGCAACTCATCCTAACATGCGGTGCCGGGAGCATTTGCGGGAAAAGCATGAAACATACCCGGTGAATCATCCGTAATTTCCCTACTCTCTCCTAGACGGCGGCGTGATATCCTTGTGTAACATACAAAGGCCACCCGATGTCGATTTCGTGTTATGTGTGGCAGAGGGCTTAGCAGTGAGCTGAGAGTAGCAGTTCAAGTTCGAGTTAGACCACTTCTCGGTGGCTGTGAGCGCTTTTGAAAAATGCTGACGTAATAGGCGTTAATAGTCAGCGCCCCTCGGAGGGAGACAAGAACTTAAGGACGGCGGATGATCCACCTGAAGTAGTTATTTGCACGACGCGAAGGTCGTGCAGTATAGCTTGATGATATACGCTACGCTCAACAATACTCGCGAAGATTGCTATCTAAGGTGACCCCTACAAAAGCGTCATTCTAATCGTGATCATAGAGCTCGAGGTGCACTATACGAACTGAGTTGTGTCTCACCGGTCCGATCTGGATCCTGAAACAGAGAACCATCCATTTCAAACGTTGAGTATGACGAGATACGTATACTCTCTCATGATAGTGAAGAGAGACAATAGAAGTGAGGAGCGAACCCGGAATTATCAACAATTTGAAGATGATAAACGTACTACTAGTACTAGTACTATTGCGACTTGATCAGCATTCCGGTAATTCAACACAAGTGCAGGGAACAGCAGGTTTGGAGATGTGAAACATGCATACTCCCTACGTTGTTCAAGTGACGTCGAGTAGGAATACAGCAGCGAAACGTTGAGAAAGTCTCAGCGCCACATCATTACCAAAGAGCTCATGGCGGCCTTCTTCAAACAATAAGGCACGGAGATGAGTCCGTTATACGAAATCATTTCGTACGTACTCATGTAAGCAGTCCAGGTTAGGATGCGTGAGACGGAACCAGCTATCCACGGCACGGATGGGAACCAGTCGATGTATACTTGCGCTGCGAGTCCTTGTTCCGGGATACGGCACGAGATTCAGTCATATGTTCGCCGCGGTGTTCACCGCTGCCTCAAGGCATTTGTGCGTGAAACAGCTGCGTACTGGGCTGTCAGAATGGTCGAAGTCGTGATGGGAGCCACCACCCCTGTGGTGTCCTTTCGCCTCTCGCTCTGTGGTGTCTGTCAACGAGAAACGCTCAGCAAACTTCAGGCCGTAAGATCAAATATGTTCCGCACTACGATCTGTTTGGTCGCCTTTCCTTCCATACAGTATAAGGTAAGCGGAAAACACGAGCTAGGAGTCTCGAACAAGAGGAGTAGATCAGCAGTGTTATACAGTGTATATTATCCATTCGTAGGTTGGCGAGGTGTAGGTAATTGAACTTAGACGTACAGACAAAGAGCACTTGCGATACATGACCATCTTAAAGGGCACCATTTCGTCCAGCTCGATGACGATGGTTTCAACCCACGACTGTGATCCAGACAAAAGTCCGAGTCGAAGGGACTATTGACGCTAATATGTAGGGTACCAGGGTATATCAAGATCCGTAATCATCTCGTTCACAGTCATCATGAGAGCGAGGATGAGGGCAACAGCGGGGTACGTTCCGTGGGCACGCCGTCCTGGGTTTGTGTATTGTCCTCATCGGATGACAGGCGTGGCTCATCTGTTTGCTGATGAGCATTGTCCTCCTGCGATGCGGGAACAATGTCGTGATGTGGAGACTGTCTAGGTTGTGTGATATCCGCTTTACATATCGGGCACTATGAGAAATCGGTAAGTGAATGCAGGCAGAGTGAATACAGGTCTGACTTACCACTTTCTTCTTAGATATCAGCCACTCATCAATTTCACTGAGATGGAAAAGGTGGCCGCAAGGAAGCACCCGGACGCGGTCACCTTTCACGAACATTTCGAGGCAAATTGCGCACTCCATCTGTTCGTCAACCCAGGGAGGCTGTGTCGTGTCGTCGTCGCGAGAACCGGAGGGAGATAGCCCGCGCTCGAGATCTGGCGCGGACGATGGGGCTTCAGAAGGGTCCTCTGGCGCACAAGTAGGTGCATGCTTTTCCCAGCCAGTACCAGTCCATATCCGCCAAGGCAAACTATGAACAAACTCCTCCGGAGCGCGTTCGCGCCGTGCAGCGCGGGCAGCCCGTATGCGGTGAATGAGCAGTGTGAGGAACGTAAGAATCGACGGCAGCAAGAGAATTATGATAAAAGTGATGATAGGACTAGTGAAGTAGGTAGTATATAAGTGCATTGCGACAATCACAAAGGCAAGCAATCAACTCACGAATACCATTCCCAAGCAGAATACTCAGTGCTTAATAAGAGCGACACAGTCTTGAGACCCTGATGAGTAGTGTTAGAGGAAGTTATCAGAGCTAGTAATTCCGCGTAATCCCAGTACTTGATGAATGTCGCAGCGATACGGACATCAGATGAGTCCTCTACCAGATCATTACATTAGCTTCAATGTCCCGACTCTTCAAGCAGATGAATTTACGTACTTTCGCTGTACATATTCAACAAGGCATCGGGATTCTCCTTGTCACCGCCTACAACGATTGCCTTAGCGCCAAGGGCTTGAGCTTGTCTTGCCTTCTCAACAAATGGACAACCGCCCCTCTGTACGAGCGCAATCCAAGCCTCCGAGCGTTCTGGCTGATGCGGACCTGATACGCAAAGATCGGGGCAACCTTGCACAGAATCTGGTATGAAAGGGTAATGCGAAGTGTTTCCCGCAGGACAAGGGCCCGTAAAGGAGGAAAGAGGGATGACATATCCGAGAAGCGGGTCGGAAAGCTCGGTGCCAAATGATGCAGGGCGTGCGGGATAGACGAGCACAGGGGTCCTGTCCACCACGGAGACACTACCATCCGCTGACCATGCCCATCCCCAAAGCCAGCTACCGTCTTCACGAGTGCTGGCTCCGAATTTGCGGATCCAATCGATGGGGTGGCCGTGTGCGCGCAGTGTGAGACATGTGTACAAGAGCAAAAGCAGGAGTGTGCGCATGCAGACGGAGTGTGGCAAGAGATACAACAGGAGAAGGTCGTTGAAGGTCGTTGAAGACGGTGTCGAAGAGGTGTGTACTCCTCACCCAGAGAGCGAGCCTATTTGGCCGTGACATCGCGTGGCTCTTGTCGGCGTTTGCCGATACCGATGTCCGCTAGCGGTCTTCCGGTCTATCGATGTTTCTCGACCGGCCTAGCTTGTACGCAAGAGTACTATGTGGCAGTTGTATAGCCTCCTTGTGGCCATTATATCATGCACAAAAGTCCACAGTTATCATGAGTCTAACTCCATCTTGGGTATAAATGACGTTTATACTGTAGGTACATGCGTTACAACAACTTTACAGGTTGCACAGTGCTCATCAAGAGACAAAGAATCAAGACTAGTATGTAGAGATGCAGAACGATAAGCAGGTTCAAGAGACTATCGTCTGCATATATGGGAAATAGGCCTTATCACCGCCAAGTATCGTTCTCGACGAAGGTCCCGCTAGCCGGGGTGGTAATCTGGTTGTTGGGGTCTGACTCCCACGTCACGGCCCCGTTGAAAATCCTGATATATTTGTACTGGATGGCTGTGCTTGCCGGAAGGTTGACAGTGACTGGCGACACAGGTCAGTTTTTCCAGGATGGTAACGCGTGCTTATTGCAACTTACTGCTCCAAGTAGGGTAATTTGCAGCGGACATGAGCAGTGCCGTAGTTGGGGACCAGTTCTGCAAGGCAGGTACAGAGCCGGTAAGGTATATGTTCTCTGTTGATTTAGTTAGTCTCAGGCGCACTGATCCGGAGATATCTGGACTTACCTCCGAAAACGGTGGTGGCGTCGACATTGAAAGTGACTGCAACTGTTCCACCACTACCTCCGCTGGATCCGGCACAGCTCGAAGGAAGCTTGACTGTGTCAGCGCCCCAACCAGGAGAGGCAAAACCGCCTCTCGCAGCGAACGCTGTCAAAGCGGCGGCGTAACTCCAGGTCAAATCAACAGCGCTAAGCTGAGAGCCGCTGTTTCTATCGTATTGCTCCGACAGCTCGCCGCTGGATGGCGTGTACTTTGCGTTCTCCAAGATGAACCCGTCGGCGAAAGTTTTGATAGCCGTCGTCAAAGTCTGGAACGTCGACGTTGACGAAGCGTAGGTGCCGACCGCAACACCGGAGGAAAACTGGGCAAAGAATGGCTGCGAAATGCTCGTTACATTCAGCGAGCCTTGCGCCTCCCATACGATCAGTGCATCATACAACTGTTCAGCGACAGCAAACGTTGTGAGGTACCACGGGTTCCCATTGTAGTACGAGTCCTCCGGGTATCTGCCTGTGGCCACCGCAGCAGACGAGGAGATACCGCTGTTGATCGTATAGATGGACCTGAAGGAATCAACGTATGCCTTGAGGTTCGCGAGTGCCTTATCCGAACAGGGCTGGAAGGTTGTCACGTCGCACCCAGCTGCGGGGTCAAAGGTGTGGATAGAGGTGAGGACGGTGTTTGCGTCCTTTCCAGATCGTCCGCCGCCTGTGTTGGCCGTGATATACGAACCGGTCGGGTTCCAGTATGACTACCATCGGCATCAGTAAAGCTGTCTGAACGGATAAAAGAGACTTCCGACCCACCTGCAAGAAACACAAGACGTTATCGGCCTGCGTCTCGTACCCACTAACGACCGATGTCTGACCAATGGCCGTCGCTAGGGTTGATCCCTCGCGCAGCGCACGGTGCTGCACAGCGGTGGTGAAGAAGGACGAGGAGTCCACTTCCTCCCACAAGTCGAAACTGCGTTCGATCAGACTCGTCAATCCCCGAGAAGCCGATGCGCATACAATTGCGGAGCTTACGTCGACACATTCCAGTGACCCGCCACGTAGTCGAGATCAAGTTTGATGATCGGCCATAAGGTGCTCGTCACATAAGAAGAGTTTCCGTTCGCGATAAGCCAGTTAGCGTAGTTTATGATTGCAGTAGCACGCAATGCGGGACCGTCTGACGAAGTTTACGGTCAGAAATTACTCAAGAGCGCATATTCTGAAGCGACAAATGAGGAGGCTTCTGAAGCGACAAATGAGACATACCGTTCTGTGGACGTCCCCAGGCACCAGTGAACGCGGTCTCGTCGATGTTGAACTTGGGTTCCCCAAGTCCACCGGTAGAGACGGTACCGCTGGGGTTGGATACCTGCTGGAGGAATGCCTCGGCGGAGACGAAGTCGTCTATCAGGGTGCGCAAAGTTGTGTCCTGGCCAGAAGTGTACTGGTCGATGACAGTCTTGAAGACGAGCGACGAATCGCGCGTCCAGGTGTACAGATAGTCGGGGTTCGACGTGCTAGGGCTAGCAATGACAATGCCAGGCTAAGATCATACGCCCAAGAGGTCAGTGACGCGTCGAGGTGCTGTGAAACGCGTACTCACCTTTGCGCCGCTGGACTTGGCACCACTGGGTCCGATGTTCGCAAGCAGCCCGGCCTTCGCAATCGGCGACTCTGTACTGATGTACGAGTCCACCGACGTAGACTGAGCGAAGACCGCGGTGACGAACGACAGGCGTACGCCCAGAGTGAAGAGGGAGGTGAAACGCATCCTGGTTCAACGCTGGTTGTTGCTCCTCAGTCTGCTCGAACTCACCTTTATATACGGCTCAAAAACATCACCTGCTGTCATACGATATAGTCAGCGGACCACTTGCACACAACTTCAAGACATAAAATCGTGAAATGTCGGCATGAAGATCTGCAAAGGCGACTTGACGATCTTCGAGCGACGTCGGCGCAACTCACATGTCCACCGCACATAATCGTCGTAACACCGCGGATAGATGCCCAGAGAGAGGGCGTTGAATAGCAACAGAGTTTCCTGCCATAAGGACAACATCAGTGCAGAACTACCAAACCCCCCAGCCACGCAGTGGCGGGGTAGGAGAAGCTTTGCTCACGAGACACAAACAGACGCTTATCGTCTATATTTGGGCGGGCGAACCCAACTAACCGCGCAACGATCCCTCATTATTGGTTTGTCGTAGTCTGAAGACCACGCGCAGACGGCGACAGAACGTCGCGGGGCATCTTGCATCAGGTGCGAGAGCTCGGGAGTCAGTCAAAGTTCTGAGTTCTCCATCGGAAGAAGGACGACAAGCTGAGCGTGAAACACCGGAACAAACAAACAAATCAATTGCCGGTCTGGAAGCAACGGCAGGTTCGAGTACATCTTGGTACTGTGTCCAAGAAAATCAAGGACTGTGGTCTGAAAAAGGGACTTGTCATTGTCAGGCACTATCGATAGGATAGTGTCGAGATTGGAGGCTTGTGGTGCTACCCGCGGGCGCAACCTGCAACCAATTTATATTCTCTGACAAATGGAGCGACCTTGTACCACCTGCACTCTTCAGAGAAATCTGACCCTCCTCTACTACGTCCGCATATCTCACGAGAACGTCGGCAGACATTCGTGTGCAGATGGCGTCGAGCCGCCTGAATAGACAAACCGTATCTAACGCCACCAGCTGTGATGCCAACCGCAATCATTCGTCCGTATTTTGCAGTGAGTTCAAGAAATCGAGCGGTACGTTCAAAAAAAGTAACATATGGTGGGAAGTGAGGATATCGATAGGATAGGCTCGGCATGCGCTGCTGGTCTCATCTGTCTCGAAGCCCACGTTGAAGCTTCTCCATCAGCTGAGAGCACCTAGAGCGTTGCGTAGGGACCCACACGCTCGAGAGTCGGGCAGAGACTTGTCCACTCACGGACGGCGCGATTGTCATCAGAGTCCTGGTAGGTAAGCAGAGCGAGTACTATACATGAAGCTGAGGGTATGCGCCGGTGGGGCCTACGGGGGGCTGAACAGAAGACTCGAGCTTAGCCTCTGAGAAACGATATACGGGGGGGATTATCCTCAGTATCGACTCCGCGGGTCTTTCTGTGGGCGGGTTTCCTTTGCGGTGACGAACAGGGGAGAGGGGCAAGTTCTTCTGGACGATTGACCTCGTTACCGTACACATCGCACAATCGCTGGTTAGCAGCGAGTGAAGACCGGGCCCCAACAAGGCGCTCCTCGTAAAGACGGAGTCTGTCGAATAAGCAGCCCACAGTGCGGTGAACGTCCCTGTCGTTGGCTGACCATAGTCCACACAGCGAGCCTCCGGACCAGTCGAAGAGTCGATCATTCTCGGGCTGAGCTATATCTCTGTCGAGGATAATCTGGCGAAATATCGAGTAGGGGTTCTCCGATCGCAGCAAATATACTCACAGAGAATGCCCTGCGCATCAACCTATCCAGCGAATCACCAAGCTGTCTCTCTGCGACAGCAGACGTTGCGGCGGCGTGGAAAACCTCGGAAGCGGCCTCAGCGTCGACGTCCTTGCGGAACTTGATCACGGCGCGTGCGTTGACATCGTCTGGACATGGACGACCGATGGAGCGACACGCTTCAGGCCTACCCTTCTCTTTGCGACATATCCGTATTTCATAGGCGTCTTGCCCGCTGGAGCGCGGAACAATCAGGCTGTACTCATGCGAATAATATCCCAAGTAGAGGACTCTCGGCATGGCGTTATTTCTGCTAGAGTTCAGCCCCAATCGTGCGTGGGGGAATTTGAGGACACTCACCTGTGAGCGAGGTATATAATGGGAGGGGGTGAGGGGGTCGGCGTATAAGATGTGGATGGCCACGCCACCGGGCAGAGGGGTCGTATACATACTGCCAGAGACAGCGGCCAAAGACCTTGGTCGTTGGTGGCCGACCTGATTATTAGACCTCATAATAAAAATAATAACAGCGAACCCGAAAAGACGGTCCAATCCCACGCGACAGATAATCATCGATTCACTTTGACTGATTCTTCTCAGCGACCACCTTGCGATAGCCTTAGTAGTTCCAAGACATTTGGCAGAGCAGCGCCTTTAAGACAGGATGCCTCATTCTCCAGTCGATTTTCGCTGGCAGACACTCGCTTCACATCCTGGGCGGCAGGCTTCATAGAAGTCAAGGTGATAGTGTGCAACAGGTTTGCGGGAAGCGAGAACGCCGGCGGCTGCTGTAGGGCACATACCCGTAAGATTGGATGGTTCGTCGTCTCGATGTTCTGACCGGAGTGAGATGCACAGAAAGTCAGTGAAACAGGGTAGGAGAGGTGAATAAAGGATGTTTTACCATATTATCACGTTGTGACCTTCTAAACGTGGGCTTTCGAGTCCATCGATTCAATACGCCCGACGATCACTAGGCCGCACAGAGAAAGCTATGAAGTTATTCATCGTATAATCACCTGATTGAAGACAAGTACTCACACGTTTGTACACCCTGTTCGCTCAAGTGTCTGCACCTCCACCAACGCTCCTCCTCTCTCCTGTCAATGTTCGCCAGCACGAGTTATTCCACTTGTCGGTCATCCCCGTTTCGTGGCACAAGCCCCGTGTGGCGAAGCAGAAAGAAGTGTTCCGAGTGTTCAAATGCCCCCGAGACATCCAAATTGTCCGTACACTAGACACCTTGAGCCTTGGGTGACATGAACACTACGGTTACCCCGTCTCGCCACTGTCCGTCCAGCCACGCAAAGCGGAGGCAGTCCAAGCGGCCGTTCATAGTGGGCGAGCTAGAAAAGAACCCACATGATCGTACTCGAAAAGTAGTGGACGAATGTGAGGCCATGTGAGGTGCTGGTGCACGCCAGACTCGGAGAAATACCATCTTGCCAACCGCGTCGTCGAACGGTCGGGTTTCGTTTTGCGATCAGTCAACGGCGCTTATCGGTCCGGAAGGGAATGCCGGCACGGGCCGGATTTAGCGCTTGCGATGTCCGAGCCTCGATGGTTGTTGGTCCTGAAATGACTGAATGCGTCCGCGAAATAGCAGGACCACGAGGACAGGCTAATACGTATGAGGAAGGTAAGTCAGTACGATACACGCGTGCCCAGAACCGATGAGTACGAGCCCGGAAGCCTCTAATAACACCGAAATATATACACTGGGCTGAGCTTCCTTCAAAGTTCCAAGTCCGCATGGAAAACGCGTCCATGTTTGCAGCCAAGCAGTCCGAGAATATGCCTTGCGCCAATGGCTTATACAAGACAAGCCAAAGATGTCACGATAAGGTTTAATATGTGGCGTCAGTTGCTTGTAAGCCCCTTCACGCTCGGGTCACGCGAAGAGTGAGTTTTGCGGAGATTCTCTTAGGATCGCATGGGCTGACTCGTATGTGGGTAAATAATACAATGAAATACTAGTTGCGGATAACAGAGCCTATGATATGTTGTAGAACAAGCTATGACAATGCCCGAAACAAACTACGCCGGCGTAGCCTGCATTCACGCGGGGGAAGTCGGTGCCGTCGCCTCACAGCCAAGCAGCAAGGATTGCAAGCTCCAGTCTTTCCGAGGATTATGATTCCTGCCGGAAGTCTGCCAGGTCTGGATGCGGACCACGTGCCTCCTCTTCACTAGATGGCACCGAGTACTCCGAGGGCGCAAAGTCGCCGCTTCCGTCGTGTGTCCATGGATCGGTCGTCAGCCGTATGGGAACAACGCATCGGAACTCGTCGAACGGTGATTTGCTGATGTCAGGAGGGACCATCGTGAGGACGATTGAATCCTTGATGGAGAGACCCCCGGCCTTGAAGCCTGGTATGCGAACGTCTTCTGAGATAGTAATCTCACCAGCAAAAGAGAGAAAGTCGGGGCCGTCAATCTGTGGGCCGTGTGCATTAGGTTGGCAGTAACAGCGTTTCAGGTTACGGTACTTACTGCTCTGCGGAATCGCCCATTGCCGATGGACGAGATGCGCCATATGTCTGTTTTTGTACCAAAAACGACAGTATTGCTGAATTGTATGATTTAGAATATGATCTAAATTCTGTTTTACTGAAACACGTACCGGACATCGACTACAGACTGTCTGAGAAGCTGTATTCGCGTGTGCTGCTTACTTGGTGAGAGCAGTGACGGTGTAGGACCGTAGGGCATGAACGCAGCGAGCGAGTATGCCGTAGAAGACAGCGTGAGGTGGAACGGTATTCGTTCAGACATGCAAAACACGCGTGACGCTGGAATGTAGAGCTGCAGCGGAAGAACACAACGAATCGGAGTTCGGCACGGACGTGATGAGTGCGCGATCAAAACGGGGAGTAACAACGTCAATTTACCTTTGAGATGATGTCACTAACGCCCGATGCTCGTGCGGGGATGGCTGCCTCGAAACACCGCCAATCTGCAGATTCCACCACGCCCGGGGCTTTGTTGGACGCGATCATGGGAGGCGGGAGCGGCGCCGCCGGCCGTGTCCGCGGGTAGTATACGAACGGCGTCGACACCGCGTTGCTGTACGTGAGTTAGGTTAGGTGTTCGCTGATGAGGAGAAATTTTACGCACTTATTTTGTTTGGGCATCAAAGTGGCAGCTGCCTTTTTGACTAGGGAACCGCGGTCTACAGTCGCTGTGACTGAATATTCTACGGTGGCCCGGAATCCTGGCAGGCCCGAAAGATGCACTTCATGGGTTGGTGGTAATGGCTTTAGCATGGCTCAGTAAGAGGTCAACGATGAGAGCAGGGCAAGACACACGTAGTCGTGCTTTCCGTCGTTGAAGGTAGCTGGTAGAGTGAGGACGAACGGTAGTGACGATGGACACGAGCCCGCATCACGGTCTTTGTTCCAGAGGCT
Source organism: Pleurotus ostreatoroseus (assembly GCA_005298045.1). Taxonomy (NCBI): domain Eukaryota; kingdom Fungi; phylum Basidiomycota; class Agaricomycetes; order Agaricales; family Pleurotaceae; genus Pleurotus; species Pleurotus ostreatoroseus. Next base: position 22,812 of record SWBT01000559.1, on the reverse strand, counting down.
TAGCCGTGATAGGCAGAGCTCATAATTGACCGCGCCGCCCTCGGCGATCTCTTTGAGCAAGAGTGTGCCCTTGACCTAGACGACATAGAAAGATCAGAAGAAACGCCAATGCACGATCGCTTGCAAACACACTTTAACCTCCACACTATGCACGCCCTCTGGCTTCGCAACCTCTACCACACCTTCGACGACGCCGGCGTTGCCGTACACAGGGAGCGTTGCATTTCGGTCCTGGCCAGGAAAGCGAAGGCTTACGCCACCACTCCTAGAATGTTTCGTGAACTCGCCGGAAGGACGGGGATGACCCCGGTTGAGGGCGAGACGCTGTTCAAAGGCCCGAGGCTCTGCGGTATATGACGGTATGCGGGTATAGCTGCTACCGAGACCTGGCGGGGCGTAACTGGGGAGGCTAGTAGTTGACATCGACATGGCAGTAGGAGGAAAGGCAGCTACAAGCGCGGCGGCGAGCAGCAGAGCGCAGCGGGAAAGCAGCAGCTAAAAAGCCCGAGGAGGAGGCGGAGGACAGGGAGAGCAGCATCCGGCAGGGCCGACGACCATATGGCACCGGAAGCACATCATCCCACTGACTCATGGCGGCGCTCCACATGCGGTTCTCTGGTCCCAGCGCCGCCAAACGAACGTGAAAGAGGACCAACAGCAAAAGTGAGAGGCTGCGATGGGAACATAGGACTCTCCCCACGCACCCGCAGCGAGAGTGTGAGCTGCTATCCTGGGTGCAGAACAGAGCGCAGACCGGCGCGTAGCGGACCCCGATAACCCCGCACCGCTACACAATCTACCGACTACTCTTCTCCGTTGACAACGAACTGCGAACCGCATGTCGGACAGGGTGCATAGTATGGCGCACTCAAGTCTCGCTCGACTCGGGGACGACGCACATTCAATACAGCGTCTGCCGACATTCGGCCGTCTGCGGAGGACTGCACCAGTTGTCGCTTTTGGACCGGCAGCCACATGCTCCCAATCCGAACGCACATGCAACCTCGCGAGGAGCGGCCCCTGCCCAACATTGTCAAGGCTCATCATGGACCGAGCTGCGCAGTCCCCGGAGGTCGCCCAACTGTGCGAACCAACGTTCGAACAGGGCACAGTTCTCAGACCGGTGAGAAACTCGCGGACAGGATGCTGCGTACATGTAGCTGAGATCCCACTCCTCGCAATCACGCATATAACGGAGACTCGATTCACGGAGCCATCCGCTCTTCCAGGTTCGCCGTACTATCATGTTTTGGGGCCCGACCCTGTAGCGATCTGAAGAGGGTATCAGGAAATCCAGATATCAGGCTCTCTAACAAGGGAAGAAGCGTCCCGATAGGAAATCAGGACCTGGAAGCCACTCACGGATGCTCGACACTGGGTACATACGTCTACTGAGCTTCTCACGTATGCTGTGGCTAGATTACGCTTGGGGTCCTGCCAGCAAGCTTCACTACAGTGACCTTAAATCCCTAACTGCGGTGCTGATGGCACTTGTGCCTGTCGAACGCGGAAATCTCTTGACCAACGTAGAGCTAGGTTTTCACAACGTTACGTCGGTGCGTGTTGCCATCCTTTTTCCGTGATCTCTCGTATCTTAGCCGAAAACTGCAGAGTATATTGTGAGCGCAGAGGACGAATTTAGTGAGATTGTATAATCTACCTCACCATTGATGATCACGTATGTGCCTACGTTGTATTCAACTCGATGTAGCAGTGACTGCATGCACATTTAGATTCGCAGGTCAGAGTGGTCTCGACTCTTGTTCGGCGCTTTCTGTGCGCTCAGAAACTAGGGTTAGGGCCTTAGCCGCGGCAATGGCCGATCCAGCCTAATTCGCTGCTTCTTTGGGTACATGAACAACCTGAACATCATATCGACATTCAACGCGACGGATCCCTGCGCTTCATGCATAGTCATATGCGCATCTCCCATCCAATGGTGTATCAAAGCTCAACGCGAAATAATCACCCGCGGTTAACCTGAACGCCTTACTCAGCAGCATCGTTGGATCTAGAGCGAACTTCTGTCAGGTTTTTCGCTTACAAAACATGAGTGGTAAGGTATACTGGCCAGCTCATTAGTCACTTATTGACGTACATCGTGGTTTCTTCATTCTGCAGGGATCATTCTGATCGCTAGGACGCCGGGATGGCTGCAGGAATAAATAGCGAGGGCCTGTAGCTCCTTGAGCCCAGGGACCCAGCTCGCCACGTCTTCTACTACCATGTCTAGCTCAGAGGTCATCGTCTTGTACGACATTCCGACCAACGACCCCAAGCACAAGATATGGTCGCCGAACACCGTAAAAGCGCGGTATGCCAATGGTTCATGTTCTTTGCAAAGATAGCCATACTGAGTCGACGGATTATACAGCTTCGCTCTCAGCTACAAGGGCATTCCATTCAAGACTGAGTGGATTGAGTACCCTGATATCGAGGCTCTCTGCCTTAAACTCAATGTCCCGGCGACGACCAAGAAGGCTGATGGGCGCCCCCACTACACGCTCCCCATAATCTACGATCCCTCCACCAAACGCGCACTTGCTGACTCTGCCGCCATCGCCAAGTACCTCGACGTGACCTACCCTTCCACCCCCGTGCTCTTCCCGCCGGGCACGGACGCGCTCCAACACGTCTTCCTCGACTCTTGGTTCTCCACCGTGGGGAGGCCGTTGTACATGAGCACCATCGCGCAATTCTGGACCGTTATGACTCCGCGCAGCGCGGAGTACTACCGCAGGACGAACGAGGTGACTTTTGGCAACAAGCTGGAGGCACTTGGAACGGCGGCGGAGTGGAAGCAGCTGGAGGAAGAGCTTGGAAAGGTGGATCGCTGGTTGAGCGCGAACGGACCTGGGAAGGACGAGTTGCTCTTGGGCGATAGGATCTGCTTCGGCGATTTCCAGATTGCGGCGGCGTTGTACTGTGCGAGGTTCATTTTGGGGGCGGACTCTCAGAACTGGAAGGAGATGGCAGCGTGGCACAATGGGAAGTGGAAGAGGATTGTGGAAGCGTTTGAAAAATACGCCGTCGTCGACGCGTAGGTTAAGAGAGAGGGTGCGCTTTGCATACGACTCCTTAACGTTCTCAATACCACGTATAACTTGCCAGTGATACTCTGCATCATTTTGAGGTTTGAAGAATTGCGCGCTCAGAGAATAGGGTTAGGGCTACACGGGTGCGAGAGGCCGAATGGGCATTCCGGGGCACGCTCGAACTTTTCCTCGAACCCCTGACATGTTCACGACACCCTTATGAACGTTCCACAGAAGTTGCACGTCCAAAAAGACGCTATGACGAGGAGCCTTGCGACCAGCTGACCGCGGAAGACAACGCGAGTCAATCAATAACCGCTTGGCTGCGTACTATACCCGTTCTTGCGCGGAAGGTACCCTCGCTGATATAGGACGCAGCTTCGAATCAGGCGATCCCCAATACCCTCCACTCGCTGGCCTGAAGCTGGGAACACCCTGAGTCATCTGCCAAGCTGCCCACACGCATCGTTATCGTGACCGTGCGTATTCAGTGACGAGCCCTGCGGTATTTAAGAAAGCTTTCGTCTAGAACATACATCCAGCCTTATCGCTCAACGTCTCGTTCATTCCTACGACGGTGTTTGCAAAGGTATATTAACGGCAATGGCGAGCTCTACGACGATCATCTTCTACGACATCCCCAACGCGAAGAAGGCACCTTGGTCCCCAAATACCTGGAAGGCACGGTAAGTCGACATGCTATCCTTTCTAGCGCATATTAACGCTGTTTATTGAGTTCAGGTACGCTCTAAACTATAAGGGCATACCATACAAGACCGAATGGGTCGAATATCCGGACATCAAGTCCCTGTGCCTCAAAATCGGGGCCGCACCGACGTCTGAGAAGACATATGGTCGCCCTGTCTATACCCTTCCCGTTATCTATGACCCATCCACGAAACGTGCCATCTCCGAATCGGCTGCTATCGCCAAGTATCTCGACGAGACGTACCCGGACACGCCTGCGCTCTTCCCTCCAGGTACCGATGCGCTGCAATCAGTCTTCCTCGACGCCGTCTGGACGACAGTCGGCCTTCCGCTCTTTATGAACCTCATCTTGGACTCATGCACGAGCCTTGCACCGCGCAGCCAGGAGTACTTCCGCACTACTCGCGAGGTGTACTTTGGAAAGCCGCTGGAGCAGCTAGGTGGGAAGGAGGACTGGACCGCCCTGGAGGCGGGCTTGGATAAAGTAGACGGGTGGCTGAGCGCAAACGGCGCTGGAAAAGATGAGCTGTTCATGGGTGATAAGGTGTGCTTCTCGGATCTACAGCTTGCTGGGTTCTTGATCTGGGCGAGGATCATCTTTGGGGAGGATTCTGCGGACTGGAAGAGGATTGCAGGCTGGCATGGGGGGAAATGGAAGCGGATCGTCGAGTTCTTCGATAAGTTTGCAGCTCAAGACTAGAGATATCATCGATCTCGGTAATATGTCGAGACACTAGCAAAGCGTACACATGATCCCAGTTGTCAACAGTATGTATAACTGGGAAGCGACGAGTGAAAGGACACAACAATTTCCACACCCAGTCACGAGAATCAATGAGTGTCTCTTTCTCGGATGTCTCTTCGTGTCGGTAAGTAGTCGTGTTATACCGCTGTGTACCATAAACCGTTATGTACATCCAAAGGACACATGGCCAGTCGAAATATTGATGTTCACGCGGTGGCAAATTCATGAAGAGCAATTGGCTCAGTAGTATAGCTAAGCTTTGCAGACTCGATAGGGCGATAGCTATGTAATACTACAATTATTCCATCTGGTTCAAAGATATTTGAGTATGTTCGTCCACTTTTCACCAGAGTATGATAGCAAACGCTTATAATCAACACTTGATGTTACCACCCTCGGCGCATGGTTGCTGATCATAAAGCGAGCACAGGACCGGACTCCTGGGCGACATGGAACCGGGATCCACAATAGTAAGCTAGGCCCATCCTTCACCCACCCATCCTGCTCACTCATGCAATAGCAACACGCCAACCAACGAGCTTCTGCGGCGTCACGGGATTCATGTCTGCTAGGTACGTCGTATACGTAGGTCTTCATGTCCTCTGCACCAGACGCGAGAAAACGACTGTCAGGAGAAAATGCCACGGATCGTACCCAACTTGAATGACCCAGTAGTGAAGCACCAATAAGCAGCCCGGTGCGAGCATCCCAGACGCGAATGGTCCAGTCGCATGAACTTGATGCAATGTAGCGCCCGTTGGGTGAGTATGTGACGCAAAGAACGCCGTCCGTGTGACCCTCGAGCGAGTTTCCCAAGATTTCGCCAGCCTCCACATCCCAAATTCGCACAGAACGGTCTGAGGACCCAGATGCGATTTGATGACCAGTTGGAGAGAACGCGACAGATCTAACCATGTTTGTATGGCCTCGTAGAATCTTCTTGATAGGTGGCTCGCTGGATACACCATTGGATATGTCCCAAATTGAGATTGTCCCGTCATACGAGCCACATGCGAGGAATTGACCATCGCTTGAGAAGGCTACGGACCAAGCACCATCCGAGTGAACTTGCAGAGGTTCACCGACTGCTTCGCCTGTATGAGCATTCCAAAAACGCACTGAAGCGTCAGTTGAGGTAGAAGCAATAAGATCGCCTGCAGGGGAATAAGCCACAAATAGAACGCTCTTGGTGTGCCCCTCCAGCGGTTGGAACAAGCGTTCGCCTGTCTGCGCATCCCAGATGCGAGCGGTGCAGTCGGCAGAACCAGACGCGATATAACGACCATCCGGAGAGTATGCTACCGACCAAACCCAGTCTGTGTGTCCCCGCAAGGGTTCCAAAGGTGCGCCTATAGGGAGTCCAGTATGCGCATCCCAGATACGTATCAAGGCATCTCTAGAGCCAGAGGCAATGTAAAGTCCGTCGGGTGAATACGCGATAGCATGTACGCGTTCGCCATGACTGTGAAGCTGGTCTTGGGACCTTGAAGCGATCGGTGCATCCCATACACGCGCGGTAGTATCAGACGAAGCGGATGCGATATATAATCCATCCGGGGAGTATGACACACACCGTACCCAGTCGTTGTGGCCACGCAAGGGTTCGCCAACAAGAGTATAGGATTTCGCATCCCAAACTCGAATTGTAAAGTCGCGGGAGCTGGAGAGGATAAACCGGCCATCGGAAGAGTACATCACCGACCATACCCAGTCGGTGTGACCTCGCAGAGGGTGTCCAACGGCTTGCCCAGTGTATGTATTCCACACACGTATCGTACGGTCCCGCGAGCCAGAAATGATGAAGCTGCCATCCGGGGAATACGCGACTGCCTGAATTTCTTCGAGGTGACCGTTGAGAGATTGTCTCGTTTCTTCATGCGATTGTGCGTTCCAGATACGAATAACACGGTCATAGCCACCAGAGGCAATGTATAGCCCATCAGGCGAGTATGCTATAGCCCACACCCCACCTGCATGGCCTCGCAGCGGTTCACCCTCTGGTGCCCCGCTCCGGGCATTCCACACGCGAATCGTGTGGTCATCTGAGCCGGATGCAATGGATTGTCCATTCGGGGACCAGGCTACACAGATGACGTCGTCATTGTGACCTGTAAGTGGCTTAAGCGTTGACTCTCCTGACTTGACGTCCCAGATTCGAACAGTGTCGTCGCGTGAGCCAGAAACTATGAAACGACCATCAGGGGAGAAGGCGAGGGATTGGACTTCTTGGTCGTGACCACGAAGAGGTTCCACTACTAATGCACCCGTATGAGAGTCCAAGATGTGCACAAGGCCGTCTTGCGCGCCGCATACCACGAGTTGACCGTTAGGGGAATATGCAACGGAATGTAACCCTTGCCCAACGGATCGCTCCCATACTACCGCATCCCAATCCTGCTTCTTATCGGCGATAATTTGTAGACGTTCCAATTCGGACAGCCTCAAATTTCGGTGGGTCTGGCTATTTTCCGGGAGCCAGAATAATGCAGATAAATATATATGCGGAATGCTGTCCATAGCTTCGAAGAAAGAGGTAACGAATCTATGGCCGTCATTGGCTGCTGTCGTTATAGCCACAGAGTTCTTTGTGTATTCAAATCAGTCTGGAATAAGGCAGCAAGACAGTGCTATGACGTACCCGAAAAAAACTCGAGCACGTTTGAAATGCGAGAAGAGATTGTGCCAGAGAACCTTGTAAACTTAAGGATTCCAGCCAGAACAAGAGTTCAGTCGAGATGAGCAATGCTGAAACGTCGGATTCCGCATCTGACTCGGACAGACCGGATGGCTTGAGATGAATGAACCAAAAGCGCGAACTATACTGCAGTTCTTCGGATATATTCTCCGCTATACGCTCGGAGAGATCGTGTATGTCTTTATTCAAGACTGGCGTCTCAATCCTACAGATGTTGAAACGGAGTTCTGCGTGTAAGGTGCGGATACACTTCCGAAACATACAGCTGTGAATATTTTCCATTGTATTCCATCCTGAGGCGCGAATTTCTTTCTGTTTGAGAAAGTCGTAGAAGGAAGAATGGTAAGCCCGAATGGCAGCGTTCAAGGTGTCGTCCACATAGAGAACAGCGTGTAGTTTCTTAACGACGGCTCGTGCATGTTCCTCATGGTGTCCTTTGTGCATATCTTGATCGTGCATGAACGATACGATGGCTTTTGCAGAAAGAGGACGATTGCTCGCCGCGGCGTTCACTATCCCTAGAAACGTCCGCATGAAAGACATATCCTCCGGATCCCCCACCGCGGAATCTAGTACTCGGTCGTATAGCTGAAAAAGCTGGTCCCATGATCCATGTTTCTCGTCGCCCGAGAGAAAGGGTTCCAGAGCTGTCCTTGCAACGAGACGTGTGCTCAGATACTTGAAGAGTGTGCTACACCAGATGAACAGGCCTTCCGCCCGTTTCACCAGCTGTGCAACTTCTTCAGTAGATAACTGTAGCTCCAAAATATCAGCTTGTGAGATTATATAGCGGCGGATGTCGTCGTCGACTGCGGGTTCTTGGTCGATGTTACACTGAATACAATCCGTATTCATGGTGAAGATGTTGCGAATGGAGGGCTCGTCTCTGCTAGTGACGACGACCTTGATCCACGGCGCAGTACGCGACAAAGCGAGCAAGGATTTGGCTAAGACGACCTGCTCTCTGGATGATCCGCACTCATCCAAGGCGTCTATGATGACGACATGCGGCCGAAGCGGGTCCACAGTTTGCGCCAAGGGACCCTTGAAGAGTCTGTCAAATTGTGTACCCACATCAACTGTGGTGGAAATGCCAGCCCCGCGAGTGCCGGACCGGAGAAGCTGGAATACGGCCGCACGATAACTCTCGTGCTGTTGGGCAAAGCGGTATGCCAATGTGGGCAGCATCCGCCGAGGGTTCGACAAATTTTCGTCGTCTCGCTTGCAGAAAAAGCATGAAAGATGGTGCCCGCGCTCTTCGACGATCTGGGCGATCGTATTTGCGATTGTACTCTTTCCAGACCCCGCTTTCCCCCGTAGCCAAAAGACCTCAGATCGAATGACGGTAGTTTCATCGACCCAGTTCAAGGTTCGTCCTAACAAATCAACCCGAGTTCCATCTAGGCAGAGGTTCTCTTCGCCAGACTTGAAATGGGCGTCTTCGCACTCGGATAATTTCTCGTGGAGAGCTCCAAGTTGCGCAATCTCCTCTGTCCTCGAGCTGCTAAGAACACATACGACGAGCCACGTTCGAGGGCCACTCACCGATACCGTGTACAGCCTTAAAGGTTTCAAGCTGTATGCTGCGATCGAAGGACTCCTTAGCCCTTGAGAATTTGATCTTCAGCTCGCCAAGTCTAGTCTTATACTCATCCCCAAACAGATTGCCTGGATAATTATTAGACATTTCCATGCGAATGCAGTGAATTTCATATACCAATATATCCGGAGGATGACTGGCTGCGGATGTAGTCTGAAATCGTAGAGATGAGGTGCAGCATTTCCTCAACCGCTCTCCGGGTTTCTTTCCTATCCTTCAATTCCTGTACGTGTTGCTCTATCGACAAGAATGGTTCAAACTGATTAACCAAATGCAAGGCTTCGTCACGGCAGGCTTCCTGGCTTTCGCAAGCCTTCCTCTATGCGATCAGAGAGGGATAGGTATTCGTGACATTGTGACGCACTCACTTCTATGAGAAACTCAAGTGCTGACATTGCTGCGCCAATTGCCGGATGTATCTGTATATCAGAGTCAGGACAAACCACGCAAAGCAAGCCAGAAAGACAAACACACATCACTTAGAGCTTCTCCCACAGATTTAGCTAGATTTACAGCCGCCCAAAGCCTTCCGAGCTTGTCAATAATGACCTTCTTCTTCTCTACTTGCCCTTTCGCCGCCGCAACTTTCGACACTACGTCCGCGCTTGAGACCAACGACTGAGACTGGACCGTATTACCGGGAGGGGTGACTGTCTCTTCAAACAAAGAGATGGTGAACGTAACGACCACACGCTGATCGACATCTGCTCGATTGTGAGTCCCAAATGATTCTCATGGAGCTCGTAGACGTACCAGACAAAGAAAGTAGATCTTGAACCAACGATGTTTGTACCGAGGCATACTCCTGCCAGTGGCTAGACAACAATTTACGCCTACGACAGTGCATATGAACGACGACACTAGTGGATGGGGCACAGCGGCTGATGATCGATGAGCTATATTCGATCGATTGAGGAAAATATAACCCACATGCTTCCCGACCATTTTACTGCGTCATCTTTCCCAACCTCGACAGCGCATGTCCGATCGTCTAGCGTGATGGTCAACTTGATCTTAACATCTGGTCTTTTACCGACGAAAGCCACACTAACGGCTGCGATAGAATAGCGTTAAGTACCCACTACAATAGACTGCAAGAACAAGACATACCTGTCAAGCTAGTAAGTGGGGTTAGACATCATGAAACATTCCATAGGGTATGATACTCTCAACGACGTACAGCAGGTCGTTCTTTGCAGAGTCTTGAAGTATCATTCGCTGCACTTGAGACATGGGTTGCATACAAGTTCTATGTTAGCAAGGGGGGGCCTGCACAATTGTGATCCCATGTCGAAGCATGGAAGCGTTCGAAGCTCTATCTGAATGGATATCACCGTTGAATGGGTTGAGAAGTCAACATATGAACTCACGGTCAGTATGCCTATTTTGCTGACATATGTACAGCGGCATAAGTCACTTGACTGCTGAGAAATTTCTGGTCGTCCGCGTTGCGTCTGTAGAAGAAGGAAGAAGCCTTGGACACGCTGAGTCGGCATTAGTAGTCCGCGTGTCTTGTCATCATGTGTGGGGAGGGGGGCAGCAGCAACATCCTAGTGTATAATATGTACAGTTTTCCGTCAAGCTCTGTCGCACTTGATCACTGTGCAGGCAAACACGAGATGACCACACCGTTGCAGTTCAAGTCATGTCGCGCCGCCATGGCGCGTCGCGTAGCTTTATTTGTACTTATTTTGCTCTTACTCAACACGCAGATATCACGTGGTACGTTCAAGGGAAATATGACCCCCAGGCCGAGAGTTGGTGTTTCTCGCTAGAGACGTACCTTCGGGCTAACTTGCATATGCAAAACATGTCAAGCAGCTGACCGCAGCGCGCTCGAATTCTGCAACAATTTCGATGGTTGCTTCGCTGCGCAATGTACACGCACGATCTTCATATATCGATGTACTGATTGGACACTCGACATCCGTGTGCTTGCGCATACGAAGACTGTCTTGAGGAGTCATATGCGAAAGCGCACTCAAACGCTGGGGTATAACGCTGCCTGGCTTATAAACAGACCTCTCAAGCTTCCAAGAGCGTCGCTCTCATCTGAACAATCCCCCCAAAAGCCAAAGTCGTGAAATATGGACAGTTCCAATGTCATCATCCTCTACGATATCCCCAACATCACGAAAACACCATGGTCCCCCAACACTTTGAAGACCCGGTACGTCCCGTTGAGCCCAAGTGCAAAATTGTGCTAACTAGTTGGTCCCCAGCTATACGTTAAATATCAAAGGGATCCCGTTCAAGACTGAATGGGTTGAATGCCCCGACATCGAGCCTCTTTGTCTGAGGATTGGAGCGCCTCCTACTGGGAAGAAACCAGACGGACAACCACATTACACGCTTCCCGTGATTTACGATCCGTCCACAAAACGGGCCATTTCTGAGTCAGCGGTTATCGCCAAGTACCTTGACGAGACATATCCCAGTACGCCCGTACTCTTTCCCCAGGGTACAGACGCACTTCAGGCTGTATTCGCTGGGATTGCATGGACAACGGTCGGCTCTTCGATGTTTATGATCATCGCGTCTCGTGAGTGCGCAAGTCTCAACCCATGCAGTGCGGAATATGTCCGCGAAGCGATCATAGCGCGCATGGGGAAGCCGCTTGAACAGATTAACGGCGAGGAGTATTGGGCGGCGCTCGAGACGGGACTGGGAAAGGTAGATGCATGGTTGAGAGCAAATGGCGCAGGACGGGACGAGCTGTTCCTGGGCGACCAAATATGCTTTGTTGATACGCTGCTTGCAGGGCTCTTGAACTGGGTGAGGATCCTATGCGGAGAGGACTCTGTGGATTGGAAGAGGATCACTGGCTGGCACGGGGGCAAATGGGATCGCATCGTCAAAAACTTTGATATATACTATGGTGCGTTCGATGCTCAGGGTTAGAATCATTGTTCTCGTACAATCACCATAGTTTGTGACGAACGTACTTCCATCGTTGCTGCGGTTTAGCGCTTTGTGCAAGCTTGCGGTTATCCTGCCACTAAGAACTAGAATCGCGAGTGAACTCCGTAACCTACACGCGGTAAACGGAACCCTTGGGATGAGCTATGCGCAACTCGCTGTGGGACGGTATATAGCTCTTGAATGCAGCGGTCCACCCGGGCTGTATGTGGTGGTTGAAGGTAGCACAATGCAATATTGGGGACCACTGCGGCCATTTGGAAACATCGTACGTCTTCCGAAATTCCTAGTTCCTACTATAACCACGCGTCCAGGATCCTGTAGGTTGGGTCTCTTTCGCGAGACAGGCCGAGAATGTTTTGTCCAGCGCTCCATTGTCATTCTTCGGACTCGGTTCAAGCCCATACAAGGTATCTACAGAGACTCATCAGTATGTCCTCTGTATTCCAGCCTAAATGCATACCTTAGTCATTTATATAGAACGCGAGTTTGAACAGCCTTCGGGTTGCGCATACACAACATTCCATCAGTGCATTAATTGAACATGCTCCATCACTTGTTCGATACGCAGATGGTGTACCTGGGAAAACGCTGAGTCATACGCCGAGATGTACTCGGCCTTCATCGATAAAACACCTGCAAGCAGAAGAAGGAACAGGCACCTTTTGCGCCACCCCGCAACCGTGGGAAAGCTTCCAGCGCAACGAAGAAATCGCTTAGATTTACCTGCGCGCCGCCACAACCAGGTACTGACAGTCATGTCGAATACAGAGACCATGATTCTCTACGACATTCCCAACGCAAAGATGGCACCATGGTCGCCTAACACCTGGAAAGCGCGGTAAGTTGATGTGTATACTGCCTATGTCTTGGTGGACTGGCGAAGAGCATACTGATACGTTCGCGTTTAGGTACGCCTTGAATTTTAAAGGTCTTCCCTACAAGACCGAATGGGTAGAAGGGCCGGATATTGAGCCTCTCTGTCTCAAGATCGGCGCCGCACCAACGTCGAAGAAACCAGACGGCAGGCCGCTCTACACGCTTCCGGTGATCTATGATCCTTCCACTAAACGCGCCGTCTCTGAATCCGCCGCAATCACCAAGTATCTCGACGAGACCTATCCTGAAACGCCTGTGCTCTTCCCTGCAGGCACAGATGCGCTCCAGGCCGTCTTCCTCGGCACTGCCTGGACGACGATTGGCTTGCCGCTGTTGATGAACACCGTTGCCCGTACGTGCGACGCGCTGGGTCCTCGCACCTCTGCACACTTCCGCAATACAGGCGAGGCCGGTTTCCAGAAGCCTTTAGAGCAGCTCGCCGGCGAAGAGCACTGGGTTGCGCTGGAGGGAGGGTTGGGGAAGCTTGACACATGGCTGAAGGCGAATGGCGCGGGACGAGATGAGCTATTCATGGGCGATAGAGTATGCTTTTGCGACTTGCAGCTCGCAGGGTTGTTAATGTGGACACGGTCCGTGTGTGGTGAAGATTCAGCGGATTGGGAGCGTATTGCTGGATGGCATGGGGGTAAATGGAAAAGGATTATCGAGTACTTCGACAAATATGCTGCTGTGAACTGATGGAGTCAATTAGGCAGAGGGGTCCTGTATATCAACTAAATCAGCCATTTGAATGTACTCTGAATGTATTTGGAAACATAACCTTATGTGATGGATGTACATAATTGCAATAGGAAACATCCAAGCATTGAATACTTATCAGAGAACGAGCCTGCTTCATGCGTAGAAGTCGCAAAGAATATGCTGCTGTATGAGATGTATTGCCAGCATACTTGGATAGCATATGGACTAATTGTGAGTATCTGCGTAACGTACAAAGGTACACGTCAAAGACATGCTTGTGTTAACTTATGGAAATAATGTACATACGTGCACGCATACGTTAACTCTATGACATGATCCCTGATAAGCAATGATTATGCCCCACAATGAACCGCCGTATTAGACCAGGATGTCAGCCCATTAATCGTCGACGTCATCGAGGCTCGGATGAGAACCAGCGAGCCCGTTGTTTGTCGCGTTCTCCAGATCTGAGGCTGGTTGAAGAGTACTTGGGCTAGTGTGAAGTCCCAGGTTACCTGGACGCGGCTGGAAGTAACCTTGGAAGAGGCGAGGTAAACGATCGGCAAACCGTTGTTGTGTCGCAGGAACGGAGGCGGTTGTGTTTGTGCTCTGTGCACCGGCAGAACCGGTTAAGGTAGCTGGAGGCGTCGTAGAATATTCGTGCCCAGTATTATCGGGGATCAGGAGAGGGAGTTCTGTCTCATCGGGCCCATCTTCATCCGAATCGTCATCTGATACATCGATCCCGCGAGACGAGCCGAACTCTGATCTTGTACTAGGAATTGTTGACTCTCCACCTCGGAGAGAGCGCATGAGCTCCTGGAACTCGATCTGCTCAGGCGCACCTAATTCGGGTAGAGAAGCTACGTCGTCGGCGCCGTCATCACCTTCAGACTGAGAATCATCAGACTCGCTCTCAACGTCAGGCGCAGTGGTCTGGAAGCGTAGAGGGCTTGGTCTTGGAAAACCGCCCACAGCAGCCGCACGGCGTGCACCAACGAAGGCGCTTGCGTGGGATCCCGGAAACTCGCCTTCTTCCCATGGTGGGATAGCGGGGATAGCAGCAGGAACTGGAGGTGGCACAGGAGGAGGTTGTGCAGGCGAGAGTGCACTCCGGAGTCCAACGAGCTCACGGATGATCAGCGGGACTTGCACTTGTGCAAGAGCTTCTGCTTGAGTGAATGGAAGGTCGTCTTCATCGCTCGCACTACTCTCTGCATCCTCTTCATCTTGCAGGGGACCGTATGTGAGCAAACGCCATTAGATACAACAGCATATGCTTACCTTCGTCGTCCTCTACCTCGAGGCCGCCCTTTTTTCTCTCTTCTCTATCCAACCATCGTCTAAAGTCTCGGCCTTTGGGTGGTTTCCACTGTCTTCGTCTCGGTGGACGGACGACACGGCCTGTAGATGATGCAGGCGTCGCATCCACCTCAACATCGCGCCTTTCCATCGATTCGCCTTGTGAAGACGGCACGATGCCAGAGGTCTCTTCGAAGGAGCCTGGAACTCGGGGAGACGGCGGCCTGTCGACAACTGGGGCTGGCGTGGGTGGCGTTCGTGAGTCCTCTGCGGATGGGTCAAAGGGAGAAGCTTCATTAGATGCCGGCGTGAAACGATTCAGACTTAGCGTGAGTGAATGGGGGTCAATGTCATAGCGACATGAAGGACAAGTTGTCTTGCGCGCCAGCCATGGCGCGAGACAGTCTGCATGGAAGAGATGCATGCCGGAACACGGGAAGACGAGGATGCGTGTAGCGTTTTGTGAGCCTTCGCTAGTACCTGAAGGCGAGACAGGCTGCGAGCTGGTAGATGCTAGAGGCGATGATGTCGTATGCTCTGATGTCTGCTTCCCTGACAGTGCGTCCGAAGAGTCGGCGGTCTCTGTCGTGACCTGCTCAACCACCAGGCTCTCTACAGCGACCTCCCCGTCATTTTCCAAAAAAGATTCTCTGCAGATCGCACATCCGTCTACATCCTCCATCCCCTCTCTTGTCCCACTTCGCAGCTTCTCGTATCTGCTGACCAGCTCATTTGGCACAACCTCCAGCTTCGCCATGATCATCTTGGCTCGGTCCGGATCGCCATCCACCTCCGTGAACGGGTTTAAGAGCTGCGCCAGATTGAGATTTCCAATGTCCTGTAACACCTCGAAATCTTCTGGTAGAAGGGACCCATTTGCGGTGCTGACCACTGCGTTGAAGCTTTCGACCATGGTACGCAGCTGTCTCTGAAACGCATTCTATGCAGCTGCGTAAGCACAGTGCTAGTGGTCAACGATTTGCAAAAAATGAGACGCACCAATCTTTCTTCTGTGGTCACTGGGACATGTGTGGCCGTTGGAAGACCGATTGTACCCAGGGGTGGCGTCGGAGGTGTAGCGCGCCCAGTATTTCGCCGTCTTCGAATCTCCTCAATAAAGCCTTCATATGCAGGCGGTTGCTCAGGTGGGGGAATGGGTTCAAACCATTCTGGTTCAGCGTCTGGATATTCTTCCTCCTCTTCTTCCTCATCACTGTCCTCCTCCGACTCGGTCTCCCAATCAGACCCGGACTGGTCATATAGTTCGTCGTCGGAAGAGTCAGACACAGTTTGTAGTGAAGGCATGCTACCATCGCTATCGTACCCGGCCTCCGTGACCCGAGAGTTGTTTGCTCTTTGCCGTCGCCCAGACGAGTTCACGCGTGGAACGTTGCTGAGAGGCAGGAGCGTTGGTGCCGGTACATCTTCCTGGGCCTGGTCGCCGATCGTGGCGGCATATTCATTCGAGGTGGAGTCATTGTGCGAGCTCATACTCGAGGACGTGTCGCACTGAGGGCCACAAGATGGACGATGAGAGCAAGTTCCAGCGCGCCTCAGGCCGCAGGTGCGCGGCGCTCACTCACGTGGCCATTTCCGCCTGAGGCCATTTGGCCGACGCGAATGACGACTCCCGTCGATGGCATTCTGTTTGAACGGGCCGAGTTCAGCAAATGTCGTCTTATCCTTGTCCAAGAAATCACAACGTCATAAGAAGAATGTTTCCAAATTATAGTCTAAATTTCTTGAGAGCGAGATATCGCTAGTAGATACATTCCGAAACTGTCATTGCTGAATAACAGTCGTACGCTTCCGTGGTCAAATGGATTGGAATGGACTCGGAAAGTTGCATGAAAGACGAGTGAGAGGTCTCCGGGGGCATTATAGTCACAGCAAGAAAATCCTGCCGAAACGGAAAGAGTAAAGAGATGTCAGCAGCCCGCATGGACGTCAGGACAAATTACTATACGTACGCTGACTTTGATACCGGTCCCGATGAATCCTCCATTATGCACTTGAGGGGATACTTCAATCGCACCAGACCACGTTATGGAGCTATGATTGATCGTGGCGGTATGAATGACGCCCTGTGCGAGAGTCTTGATTGCCTTTATATGTGATTTATCCCGCATAGTCGGTACTCCCGTAGCTAAAACGTCGACTTGCGTGTGTCTGCGCAGATGGACTCGTAAGGGCGGAGGTACACCAATTGCGCGACTGATGAGCTGCTGCTGCAATGAGCTCGAGGACGAGTTTATTGTAGACAATGGATGAAAGGATGTCGGTACGGGTCGATAGACCGAAAAAGGCTCAAGAATATCCTCGTTCCCGAATAGCGTAACGAAGAAGGGTATGGGTTCACGCAGGGTACAGATTTGCGACATGGGAAGGAACAGCTATATATGTTTGAGCAAGCAATCGACGTACAATTGATAAAATGACATACCTGTACGTCGGCATTCCCATGTCTAGTGCTTCGCGACCGTAGAGTGTATCTGAAGAGCGTCTTAGGACCCGAAGGAGTCTTGGTTAGGGTCAATGGGAAAGGTCCTAGTTGCGCTGGTCGAGACAGCTCTCTGTACCGAAAAGGAACACGTAATCTTTTTGTTGTAATAAAAGTGATAAGCTTCCATCCGACTCTTAGTTATCGTCTGTACACACCTGGAACTCTTGCGCCACCAGGCTGATCTATCTCGATTACGACAGATGGTCACCAAGACTGCATAGCTTATCTCGACATCGAATCCTGGTATAGTGCTGAGGCGGGCTTCATAGGATGGCGGAAGCCTATGGCGTTCCCCTGTTTCCTTGTGGCTGTAATGTGTAGGTAGGGTGTAGCGGAATGTGACCTTCGTTGGAAAGGAAGCATGACGCTCAGAATCCCAGGTATAGAGGGTGTCGCTGAGAATCTGGTACTGATGTGATCCGCCGCCTGCTACCTCTTGGAGCTTCATAACTCCTTCGACCTGACAAAAGAGGTTTACTACGACTAGTACTCGATGAAATTCAGATTACGTACGGTCACTTGCAATGATAATAGACCCGCTGGTCGAGGGACGGCCAATATTCCGTCGATAGTTCCGCCGGTTGTGTATTGAGGTATCCTCGCACCTTCTTCCTGCCCGCTCAGTAGTAAGGTGCATCTGCTCGAGTGTTTCACAAAATGTCCTGGAGAGCCTCGAGAAGCGGCAGAAGGGACATCGACATCGAGACTCGGCCGAGAAGGAGCTTCTGCGTGAGGCATTCTCTGGCGGTGGGTGGGAGGTGGGTTCGATGGACTCCTAGGCTGGGCTCTCTTTGGGACAGGGGGAACAGGGGGGATTTCTCCAGACCTCATCTCGTGCCTGAGCCAAATAGGCAAGCTGTCCGTAGACAGCGAGCTGCGTGTATGCTGAACAGCGGCGAACGGATGACGCGGCATATCGTCGGTTTCGTGATCGAACGTCTACGGGTGAGCGTGTTCTTTTGTAGAGTGAGAAATGTTGAAGTGCAATGCTAGCGTAGTAAAGCAAGGCGATGAGGCTGCTCCATGCATTGGGGGCGAGAGCGGGTCAGAGCTGTGAAATTCTGATGATGAACATGATTTTTGGTGAGAGTCAAGAGGTCAAGCCACTTACCGAACGCTATCGGTTACACTGCCTCCAGCGGAAGTGCTAAGTCAGTGTGTCGATCTATGGATGATGGAGAAGATCGTCAAACATACACGGTAACTTAAGATGTGGGACGAACTCACCTGCAGTGCGACACGGCCGAGCGACGAGGGCACTGAAGGTCGAACGCACCGTTTCCAGTTCATGCTGTGCGTTCATACCGACTGTGAGCCGATACATATGCTTCTCCATTCTCGCACCACGCGTGTGGGACGCACGAGATGATACGGGCACACGCTTCGTCTGCCATGCATCTATCAGCCATCACCATCTATCACGCTCGCAAGCCCCAGTACGCCCATTGACCTGCGGTGCAATGTGCTCGTCAATGCGGTATCAAGGAGAGCAATGTGATAAACTGAGCCGTGCACGGTCAAGTACGGAGACCGGGGAGACGAGCGTCACGCGCAATCATCCTATTCGAGACTGGCGTTCGCAGAGCAAGCTTCGAAGCTTCACATACCGAGCTTCAATTTCGGTGTCAAACATTGCGGTGCAAGGCGGAGAGCCTAGATAAGGTTACTTGTTAGAACGATAACTTTCATTTCTATAATGTTTGGTACTAGACTGCCGAGAGGCTGTACTCTATACTCTAAATCACCGCCACGAGTCATTAACAGTGATCGATCCACTGGCTGGCGTGTCGACAGAGTTGTTTGGATCCGACTCCCACGTCACTGTTCCGTCATTCTTGCGGATGTACTTGTACTCGACGTTGGTGCTGGCGGGCAAGTTGACAGTAACTGGGAGTAACGTGAGTTTAACAGGAGATGAAAATTTGCATTAAGGACTTACTGCTCCAGGTGGGATAGTCTGCAGAGGAGAGCAAGAGTGCATTATCGGGGGACCAGTTCTCGAGGGCACCAACTGATCCAGTGATGTAGATGTTTTCTAATTACAAGCAATCACGCGGTGAGTATGTCATCAGTCAAACGGGGTCTATGTCACGTACCTCCCCACACCGTCGTGGCGTCCACGTTGAAGGTTACGGCGACCGTCGGACCAGCATCCGCTGAGCACTGCGCGGGCACAGTAAGGCCTGCGGCTCCCCAGCTAGCTACCTTGGTTCCGCTGCGAGCAGCAAATCCGGTCAAAGCTGCGGCATAGCTCCACGTCAGATCGACGGCGCTGACGGGCGTTCCGCTGCTCCTCGAGAACTGTTCAGCCAGTCCACCGTTCGAGGGCGTATACTTGGCGTGAACAGCGATGAATCCGTCGGCAAAGGTACGGATAGCAGCCGTCAGCGAGGTGTACGTGGTCGTGGAGGAAGCGTAGATGCCGGTTTGGATGCTGGAGTCGAAAGTCTGGAAAAAGGCGAGCGACGTAGAGGTCACGTTGAGGGAGCCTTGGCTGTCCCATACAGAGAGCGCATCGTAGAGCTGCTCAGCAACAGCCTAAAGAAAGAACTTAGGTCAAAATTTGGATTGTCGTGTTAAGAGCGCTAGACTCACCATAGTTGTAAGATACCAGGGCTAAGATACGGGAGACTGATCAATAACCACTCGTTAAACCCAGAGGACTGATACATACGTTTCCGCCCTGGTAGCTATCTTCCGGATACCGACCAGTTGCGACGGCAGCGTTCGCCGCTATTCCACTGTTGACCGAATAGATCGACCTGAACGCGTCGACGTAGACCTTGAGGTTCGCCAGTGCTTTGTCGGAGCACGGCTGGAACGTGACAGCGTCGCATCCCGCCGCCGGGTCAAAGGTGTGAATCGAGGTGAGCACCGTGTTGGCGTCAATGCCAGATCGGCCGCCACCTGTGTTAGCAGTCACGTAGTTTCCAGTAGGATTCCAATACGACTGCAGGAAACACAACAGGTTCGCAGCCTGTGTATCGTAGCCAGAGACCAGGGAGGTTTGTCCTATGCGTGTCGCGAGGGCAGAGCCTTCGCGGAGAGCACGGTGTTGCACAGCCGTCGTGAAGAAGGACGAGGAATCGACCTCTTCCCAGAGATCGAAACTGAATCAGAGTTAGCATCAATCGTGATCCATGACATCAAGTTCTGTGCTCACGTAGACTGGTTCCAGTTGCTTTTGACGTAGTCTAAATCGAGTTGGATGATAGGCCACAAAGTCTGGCTGACGTAGGTAGTATTTCCGTTGTCGAGAAGCCAGTTTGCATAAGTGATGATGGCTGTAGAGCGAAGAGCAGGCCCATCTTACCAAGACCAAAATGAGCATTCCACATAAAAGCTAATCGCAAGACAAACATGCCTCTTTGAGGGCGTCCCCATGCATCTGTGAATGCGGTTTCGTCGATGTTGAACTTCGGTTCACCGAGTCCGCCGGTCGAAACCGAACCACTGGGGTTCGTGACTTGCTGCAAAGTCGCCTCGGCGGTGACAAAGTCGTCAATCAGCTCACGAAGAGAGGTGTCCTCCCCAGAAATGAACTGATCGATGAGTTCTTTGAACACCAGAGACGAGTCTCGGACCCAAGTGTACAGGTAGTTCGGGTTGGACGTGCTAGGGCTTGCGATGACAACCCCGGCCTAAAGAGGATTGTATCAGCTATGGATTATATACAGTACGGCACTCAAAACATACCTTAGCACCGGATGACTTGGAACCATCCGGACCAATGTTCGCAAGTAGCCCAGCTTTGGCGATAGGCGACTCGGACGCGATGTACGAGTCAACCGAACTCGACTGCGCGAGACAAGAGCCCAAGAAACCGAGAGAAGCAAGTAAGACGCGACGCATGATGTCTTTGGACTGCTGATTCCGATGCAGCCTCCTTCAGCAGTATTTATACGTTCAGAAAGGAGTTACCGCGTGGGAGAGGGGTAGACGGAAATCATAGAAGGACGGTCGCGGTGCGGTTAGAGAATGCAGTATGCCGACCGAGACGACAGCGAGGCTGACTGCCAGCATGGTCCACCAGGTCAGCAGGTCGTGAAAGACGCGGTCCTCGTCATGTTCCGTTGTGCGGTGCGTGCCTATTATGGGGCAGCGCCATGCGACTTCTAATCCTGCGTCAGTCCAGAAGTAGACAAAGGAACATGTGGGCGATAGTTACCTTAGCATCCAGAAGCAGCAGACGTACGCGAAGTGACTCGTTTTGGAGGCATTTGTAGCAGGCCTTCTTTTCAGCTAGAGAAAAGAGCTCGACTGGGTGGCGGTCGAAGCCTAGCGCAAATCCCGTTGATGCACGCTGGCAAAGCGTCGGCCATATCGGCTGCAGTAGCGCGGATCAGCCCGACTCGACGGACGCCGGTCAGCGCTTCGCCACAAGGATGGCGAAAATGGTGATCTTGAACAATTCTACTAAGCAGAAAGCAGCGTGCAGCATTATGCAAATTTATTTTTGAACATTTTAGAATTTAATTTGGGCCCCATGCACACTTTGAGCACTGTGAAGCGACCTTCTTGTAGTCCGATTGTCGGGCTGAGCAGTGGAGAAATGGAAAGTGGCGGGATGACTAAGCGACGAAGCGCATTGGCGGTGGCCTCGAAGGCACGAGGCCAATCACCGCTCATCACTGTCTTATCGCCACAACCGTCCAGCATGGCTAGCACTCCTACTCCTTCGGTGATCTCGCAAGTCCCGGACGACATACTTGAGCTCATATTTGTCACCTGTGTTCACTTTGTCAAGGTCTCGCCAGTCGTGCTGTCTCAGATTTGCAAGTATTGGCGAAATATGGCTCATCGGTTGGCAAGACTCTGGACGAACATCGATTTGGGCGTGCCAGAGCGCGCAAAGCATTACTTTGAGCTGTCACAAATGGCTCCATTGAGCGTTCTATGGTTCAATAGGAGCCTCAGACCGGTCACTATTTCCTCGCGCGACTGGCTTTGGCCTCACGCACACCGGTTCATGAATCTCAACTTAGTGCTTCCGTCTCAAGTGCTCGACCACATATCGAAGCACATAGGAGACAACCTTGAGTCTCTTTCTAGTTGTATCATGGCTTTACAAGAGGCTTCATCCGCTAGCCATATAGTGCCTATAATATTGAATATGACCATGCCAAACGTGCGCGAACTTACGCTCATGTAAGTTCAGGATGTTCACGTATGTTATGAACAGACTCGCTCATGGCCTATCTAGCCGCATAAAAACGTCGACGTTTGACTTTATGAAGCTCATCAGTGTTGGAGGGTAAGGCGCTTACCCACTCGGGTAGTGCCGAAACTCTAAGTATGTACTGTAGTCGGACCGCGCGCGTGCGCGCTAAACGACAGACGCTTTTTATTCGGTACGACGACCTCGGATTCCGCTAGATTCCAACAGGTTATGAGCCCCGCAGTGCTCTAACAACCCCCATTCGTTACTCTCCTGCGTACACTGGCCGTACTCAAGTCGAGCAACACCCTGTCTCTCTGCTCGCTCGTCAGCTCCGACACAACCTCTGCGCAGACTGGTAGTCACACAGCAACCGTCGTCGACTCTCGACCAGCACTTGACAGTCTTTCACTCTACTCTCTCTTAACTTTCTCTATTCTTTCTGGTGTCATGTCGGACCCCAAGAACACTATCCCCAAGCTCATCGAAGGATCGTACGAGGAGTGGGCGATGCTGATGGAGGCGACACTGATCGCCATGGAGTTGTGGGTGGTGGTAGGACCGGA
>SWBT01000048.1:0-95172 GCA_005298045.1 Pleurotus ostreatoroseus | reverse complement strand
GCGACATGACCTGAATATAGTATTATTTTATCAATGCGTGGACAGTGCTAGTTTCTTCAAGTCTGAAGAGAATTTTCATTTCCTTCATCGCCTGCTACATAACCCACTGAAAGGCATCATCCCCGTTGCGGTTGATCTGCCTTCTCGGAAATCTGTGACCCTCAGGTCGGCAGGTTGATGACAGCGGCCTCCCACCTGCGGGTTCGTATGGGCAAAACATTGTCGAGGACGCTGTCAGCACAAGACGTTCACATATTGAATTTTCGCAACATAAGTATCCTATGCATCATCATATTGAGACGGGACCTTTGAGGACGTGAGGTCGCCTGCATTGAATGCTGCAAGCGCGACTCGGAAGCGATGAACAACTACCGTTGAGGTCGCGAGACAACTATAAAAGATGCCCCAATGGTTGTCAAGATGCTAGGAGGGCTTTGGAATAGCGCTAGCCTAGGATTGGGATATACAGAGACTGGAATTATAGGAAACCACGGTGGACGCGCGGTCGTACGCTACTGTGGTACAAGGGCGGCTATACTGTGGTTGACCAAGATCAGACGGATTTCGCCGGACGCGACGCTGCACCACGGTTACCCCTGATATAGGGTCCCCCAAAAGCAAAATCCAGGCGACTAGCGTCAACCATGGTTCGGGCGTATCCCAGTGTACACCGTCGATCGCTGACTCCGCTGGATCCCGCCTCTATAATTGACACTGCCTCTATGACGGTCGAAGCGTACACATCGGCTCTGAGCGAAATCTACAGTGGATTCAGGACCAAATACTCGCAGAGCCGCTTCTGGAGGGTCATACTTAGTGCTGCCGGGCTAGAAATACACCGTGAGTGGTAGTGCAAACAGGAAGAACAGCGAGACCTAACTTACACCTCGTGTTGCATATGGTCGTGTGCGGCCGCAAGGATGATGTACAGGCCATTCAGCGTCAGCTTGAAATCTTTCTTGCTCCTCGCAACCTACTGCACGACTGCCTACTGGACCGTCGTACCATTGAACAGCCGTGTCAGGAGACATCGATTTCTTGTCATACCGTGACACACACCACGATATGCGCGCATTCATAGGACCGCTAGAGACCTTAGTGAAGCATTTGGCGCTGGACAACGAGACGTCCGGGGTTGAAGGTTGTTGAGGAGGGCTGGAAAGAGCTGCGACTGACCCGGACTGGTCAACGCACCAATGTGAGTCTTATCCTCCCTATAACGTGAGCCGTCAGCTATGGTGGCCCTAGGAGGTTTAAGACGTTAATCACGAGGATTCTAGGACATCAGTTTCCCCGACTTCATGACCCAGTCAAACAGCGTTGAAGATTGAGTACCTTCGATTTGCCCCGCAATACCCGTCCGTGACACTGGCCTGCTTTCTTGGTATCCAAATTTCCGAAAAATGCGCCTCCGATATGAATGCGCTTCATAAGCCATACGGGACAACGTGGGCGTCCGGACCGGCTCTGCGTCACAGATACGCCTGCACACCAGATTTACATCTCGCTTTCTATGGAGCATAATTCAGAGCAATGATTAGTGGTATTGCTGTCGATATAATCAAAGATAGGCGCACTTGTCTCGTCGGACTCTGAAGGTAGTGTGGCTCGTTTCGCTTTCCCGCTCGTTTTTGACCACGTAACATTTGTCACAGATTCCGCTGTAAGGAAGGCTTGGGATAGCAGGCCGCAACAGTGGACTGTTATAATAGCGGCGTGGCGCCTCCTCAGTCTAGATGCATGGCTGTTGCTCGTGAACGCGAATTTGTTCTGCGAAATTGACACAAACTCACCAACAGGCCCAGTGTTACTGCGTCAACCGTCGCCTTTTCCCGAGCCGTGTGTGAGCGCGAATCACGCTTTCCACTAATGTTGTTGAACGTTGAACAGGCGTGCCCGACTCTTTGGGCTGTTGCTCAAGGTGGAGAAGCAGAATAGCGATATCCTTCGGCCACAGCAAGCCTTTGACCGCAGTCAGCATGTCGAATATACTTTCAGGAGACTCCAGGGGCTGCATATTTTTGCAAACGTGTCCTCGACTGTCGTTAGACCCATTGGCTCGACGGCAACCTAGCTATTATATTCCAGGCGTGTCTCTTGGGCACTTTTGTCGTCTCGGACGGTGGATCTGTCTTCCGCGATCGCTCGAGTTTCATAAGAGTGTATCTTCAAGAGAGATGGGTGATGGGAGACTCCGGTAAGGGTGTGCCTAAGCGCAAGTGGCATCTCAGACACTAATATCGCACGGCCGCTGCCTATCGCTCGTCTCAACAACCGTAAACATATCCCCGATATTTCCTTCAGTACGTCGTTCCTGGTCTCTAGTCCCGGTCGTCTCCTGAGTCCTCTCAATCCCTCCTGGCAGGGCAGTATCACGACTTAGGGTGGCTCAGCCCGTTTGACCCCCTCCCACCGTTCGTACCGCACTGCGAATGGACCACTACCGTCTCTTCGACAACCTCTTGCGTTCCCAAGATCGCCTGCACCTGTCCCACCAGAGTATCTCAAGCAGGGTCTAGCCCCTTCATCTCTCTCCAAAGGCCAAGAAGCTCGACGAAACTATACCTTCAACATATCAGGGACTTGTTGGAAGGCTGTAATGACCATCCTTACGGACGCTACTCGATTCCGGGCCAAGGACAGGATCGCAAGCCGATGAACTAAGTCATTCAGCAGGACGGAGTCTTATGATTGAAGGAAGTAGAAACTCGTTAAGTCTTTCCTCATCCATATAAAACCGTTGGGAGATAGGTTGAAGCTCCACAAGACTCATGTTGCGAGACTCGTTGTTGCGCTATAGAGCCGTGAGAGAGACCGGTCTCCACTGACTGCGATTTAGTGAGACTAAGGGGTCAGCACGTACGTTTCTCGCCCCCTTCTCATGGATTTGCGAGAACGGTTAGCGTGCACGTCACTACATCTACATACCCTAGTTTATCGTCTACCCTACGTGCGTTCACACCATATTCCGTAGACGTGGACCCCGCAAACAGTAGTGGCATTATATCGTATGCAACCCCCATCGAATCGATCACCCTATAATCCTTCTAATATATCGTAAAATTATCCGCCTGAAGGGAGTAAATTTAGTGAGAGTATCGATCTCCAGCCATCTAGTCTCGCCATCTACCCTAACAAAAACTCGACAATTCCAACATACATGTAGCAGTGGCCAACGGTCTAGCATATTCGTGTCATTAAGTACGACTGCTTGGGTCGGCTTAATATATGGGAGGCATACCGTCCAGAGGGGTTGGGGCGCGAGGCGTTGATACCGTGTCGATCAGGAACACCAGCTCCCGTATCTCACCCAACTAAAATGGACAAAGTTAGAAGACAGCCACCACGTACGACAAGCAACCACAGGCGTACATAGTCCCAGCTATTTCCTCTAGTCAACTCACGGCCGGGTGGCCCGACCACGAAAATAAGTTATTGCAGAGTCCAGACGTCAGTCTGGGGCCCTTGTAGCCATCAATGATGCCTGCAGAATATTCCAGCGGTCAGCGGGCGTGTATGGATCTATCAACTCGCACAGACGCACTGCGATTCGAATCGTCCTGGCAGGTTCCATGATCGCGGGGCCTGGCCGAAACGCGCGACCGTCTCAGGTCGGGCGCCTCGCTTCTCTGGTCAATCCTCCGTGTGGTGCTGCAGTTCCCTTCGTTGTTGTGCACCAAGCTCTCCAGTGTCTACGTACAGAACATCCTACGCTGATCCATAATAACGGGCATAGAACTATAGAAGCTACGCGAACCGATATTCTGCGCGGCGGGTAAAATTGGCACTGAAGACTCGATCCGACTTACTCACCGATTCGCCTTGGACAAATAAGCTCAAGTCTTGATTAAAAAAATCGTGATGGGCAGCTGGGATAGATAGATGAGTGTTGGAATAGGCCACCGAGAACGCAGAACGCCGTACGTCTCTCCATTCTTCCTTCGCGGTGTGCAGTAGCAAGATCTCCTTTTTAGATAGTCCACCGCGCAGCACCCGTACGACGTTCGACACCCGAAGGCAAGATTCTGGGACGTCATTTTTATCCTGTTCCTGACACAATTGACGAAATATCAGATCAACAAGCTTAGGAAAGAGGCGGGGATGAGATACCTTCATAGCCGACGGCCGTACAACCCAACCTTCGCGCGATGGCGCGATATCCCAGTATTGTACCGCGGATTACGCGCTCATAGACCAAACAACGCCACGTCCCTCCATTCTAC
Source organism: Pleurotus ostreatoroseus (assembly GCA_005298045.1). Lineage (NCBI taxonomy): Eukaryota > Fungi > Basidiomycota > Agaricomycetes > Agaricales > Pleurotaceae > Pleurotus > Pleurotus ostreatoroseus. The sequence goes on along the minus strand of SWBT01000048.1, from coordinate 90,949 downwards.
AGGCCCGTAACATATTGATTATCGTGCAGCAGGACCAAGTGTGTGCCGTCAGGGCGCTCACGGGCTGCCATAGGGCGGGGGCATCCGTTCGTCGGTCGTCGTCGCTCTTTCATTCGTCCGTGAAAGGTACACGTAAAGACGTATATGACTGGCCAAGACCCTCCGCAGGACGGTCCATGATAACTCCATTGAAGCGGGGCGGACTATACCCCTCTCGGCGCTTGGGGAGCGTAGGGTAGCGGCGCACACGAAATTCTACTCCGCGAACTTCGTTCTTGTGATATCTGGAACCAAAAAAAGAAGATGGACATCATTTAGAAGGTGTGCATAGTGCCAGTCTTTGGAATCCATACCATTTGATGGATGATTTAGGTTCTGGGGTGCAGTCTACTCCTTTCAGAACATGGCAGTAATGATTCCAAGCTGCTTCAAGCTGATTGTTGCTCTATTCTGACAAGGGCCACATTGCCAAACCTTTTGAAGTCCAGTCAATGTGACCACTGTCAAGATGAAAAAAAATAATAATAATGCGCCCGCCGCCAGGATGGGTTGTCGTTGTACGACAACGGGTCAGCAATATACCGGCAAGAGGCGACTTACTTTACTGTCCGTGATTCAGGAGCTGATATAGGCCGCAGGAGACTATCTTCGCCGCGACCGGCGCAACTTGGGCAGCTGAGGTTGAGACTTCCGTCTCCGGCGCCTTTGGACTGATGTCGAGTGGCGATATGCAGACCTGCCTGCTGCATTTTTTCTGGGAATGCTTCAGTGTAGTCTGAAACACCCTCAGAACCCCGAGGCGTTAAGAAACGATTCTACACCTGCGAGCATACGTCTTGAGATTGGGAAAGGAATTGAAGAATATGGTAGATACCGTCGAACAACTACGATGGCCATATCAACGCTCGATCTCGAGGACCAAGGCCAGCGAGGGACCCAAAAAGGGATGAAGCCTGATATATGATCTTTATACATCAGCAACTTCAGCGACGATCGACCTGTGGCAACGAATGAGTGCTCACCGTCATTTATCATCCTTCCATCCACCCCTGGCCCACGAATCCTTGTTGGTGAGGATGTCGGGACTCTCGGTGGCCTTCATGTCGACTCTCGCATGAGATCCCCGATAACAACGCCTTCCGTGATTTTCCAGGGCTTTATATGGCGAGAGGCGTTGCTGTAGGCCATTTTCGGGGCAAGGTGTGTGCGCCGGGCTTTGTGTTACCCAAGGCGCCGTGGTCGGTCGGTGGTGTTGATGTTGCGGACAGCTCTTTTTTCCAAATGGTTGCAAGTTGTATGGCGGTAGAGGACGTTGGCAGTGAGCTATTAAGCAATGACAATAATATCTGATGTTTTGTGTCTTCAGAGCGTGGCTCGAATGCGAGGCGGTGGGTAAGTAACATGGCGAAGCAGAACCAAACATCAGCGCAAACTCGAGGTTGTATATCAAGCTCGGAGTGTGCCATGAACCGCTAGCTCCTTCCTCTCTTTCCACCTACCATCCAGCCTTGCTCGTTTTTCGTCCTCAATTTTCTCCTCAGCGACCTCGGCCCATAATCGAGCAAGTGCGACTCATTTTTTTTCTATCTTCCTTGGTCACCTCATGGCACCGTATTCTATTCTCCTTAACGATCGTCCGTTCAGACCTGCCGAGCTCATTGTTACGACATATAGAATTACTGGAACTACAGTTCATATCTTCTACCTGCTCTTATTATATTACTGGAGCTTATTCTATCCGCTATATAGTTGCCGTTGTTTGGCCTTCAACGAAGGTTGCCTCAAGTCCGCCCAAGTACAGCTCAATGTTGGCTGGTTTTTGACCCGTCCTTCGCTGACCAAACATCAAGGTGCCAAGCAAGAACTACCTAAGACCCCATCGTATGTCTGTCTCTTGCACTCCTGCGTGTCCCTGGTTACTTGCGTTTAGCCAGCCTCCATGAGCTGGATCTATAACCTGGCCCAAGGGCCTTTCGTCTAAACCCTAACGGGGCTATAGACTATGTTACCGCTTCCTTTATATATTTTCGTCTACCCGCCTATCGCCTGCGCCTTCGCCCTCATCTTAGGCCGCGCGGCGCGCCCCTACCGATAAGGCTCCAAGATGCGCTCATACTTGACGCGTAACACCGACAGCTCATATGGATAAACCGGATATAGTCTACATGACCTTCTCTCCGTATCATTTCATCCGTGCAATGGGTCGGGCATACGCGCACGCTTTGCTCGTATGTGAAGCTGTCATCAATGCGCAGGCATGCATGGCTGCGATTGCGTCCATGATTACCAGCTTATTGCGTCACTTCATACTTCATATTGAAATAGCGGTCTGATTGAGCAGATTTTGCCGTCATCTTTCCCGTTTCCTCTCTCAGACTAATGCATGCACTGCAGGACTCACTCGAGGACGAATGCCGCAAGTCAGTTTGTGGTTTCGTCCATCAGCTCAAGATATCAACCGCTTCACTGCGTCGCATCTTGACTCGCGCGCGGCATGGTCACCTCGCGATCGTCTTGGCCACTATTGGCACGCCCATAGTTCATTCAACAGACACATCGAGGGAATTAATGGGAGTTCACCTAGCTATCTGCTCGCTAGCGCAACGGCGATCGTGAATCTTGCCTCCAGTGCATTTTTCCTACACCGAGGCTTCCTCGTTCCCAACACCCTCTTTAGGGAGGTTCTCACCCTTTAATAGTTACCTTTCCAAGAAAGAAGATCACTGCACCTGACACCGAGCACCACACATCGACACGTTCAACACCGAAGTCCAAAACCCGCTGATCATTGATGGCACTAAACTGGTATTTCCCGTAACCTTTACCTGATTTTACCGTGTTGACCGAGTAAATATAGGCAGGTTTGACGACATGATGGAAAAACGTACGATACAAAAGCAAGACGCAACCTGTTTGTTTTGCAGCGTCGACCTGAAGGCCTTAGATGTTATACGATCACAGAGAAAGTCATCCGGTCTCCTTCAAATAGTGCGCTGATAGAGAAAGCAATAATAGTCAGTCACCAATATTCCGCTGGCTCGTACGTACGCACCGCTGTGGAATTCCATTCAGATACCACCTCATTGATGCGTATTGTTAGGTTTCGCTTGCACATGTCGCAGTCCATGTGTCCCAGCAGAGACCCTAGTATAGCCTGCACGCTGACTGGCGTCATCTCTGGAAGAGGTTGTGAGCGCGTCTGCATACATATATCCGTAAGAGCGCAATACCTGGCTTGAATTCCTCCGCTAGCTGGGCCCCTGCGAGCGACCAGGCTCTCCCTGAGCCTTGTCGGCTCGCAGGTTCGCAGCGAGATGTAGGCGAGTGGGCAGTTGGCGAGTTCCTTATCATAGAAGACATTTTCTCACAGCGTAAACGGCGCAGTGCCCATACGCGTTTCAGATACAGAGGCCCGATCCGCAAAGCGAAGTCGTCAGGGATGTCGTGGGGGGTGAACGGCATAATGTATGGGGATATGGCGACTGCGAGAGGTTCAATCTGGTTCTCAGTGGCAACCGTGTACGCCTCGAGGGGCTTCAACGGTGCTTGACCAGAGATGAAGTTGTAAAGCGATGTGCCACATGCTATGTACGTCTCCAATGGGCTTTGGTATCTTCTCATTGATGCTAACGCCGCGGTAACAGTAGTTAGGTCTGATTGCTGCTCGTTGTAGGGCATGTCGTAGATGGCGTGCAACATGATGTTCACGACAGCTGCTGATTCCGGAAGCGCCATATCGATGGGACCACCGGCAATGTTGTGTGTACCCTGGGTCGGTTCAGGAAGTCGTCCTTCAAAGCGGTTAGCGGATGCAGGTTGTAACTTCAGGGTATGCACGCTGAAATACACGTTGTCCCGGGACAGTATGAAGATGTCGGGCAGCGTGCCACGATGGAGCAAAGTCGGGCTAAAGGTGGTCGACACGGCAACATTCGTCCCGCTACCCAGCGACAGCGTCGTCGTGTGCACCTCTAGCTATATCACGGACGTTCAAGTCAGTCACAGAACCAAACCGGACACTGTCGCGTACCGAAACGGTGTCACAGGCATGCGAACGTTCTCCCATGGATGTGGCAGCGATGGACCGGAGTCTGATGTATGTGTTGGTTGAGTCTGATGTATGTGTTGGTTTAGTGAGTGGTAGGGTTCGCTAAGGCTTTGTAGGCGTACCGATAACGAGGAGCTATTTGAACTCCCTATGAAAACCGTAAACCCAGGCTTGACTACTACCGCGATCGCAAATTAGCGCGTTGTAGGAGAAGTATTTGGACTGCTGAAGTTGACTTTGGGCATAGTAGACCATCTGCGAGACCATCCCTGGTGGCTCTGCGGTCCTTGGATACACGGTCATGAAGCAACTGCGTCGTGTTTATGTCTCTCAGGATCGCAAGAACCCAGTGTTCCTGTCATTTGATGGTGCGCTTTGAGGCTCGTCGCCTATATGTTCCGTAAACCTGCTCATAAGCTACGTCATATTGGATTCGAAGACATACCGCCGTGGCAATTTGATGCAGATGGAATGGACTCGGGTTCATTATGCAGGACAATGAACCACCTTCAGGCTACGCGTTGTTGTGTGCAGGCTAAGTAGCAGCGTCAAGTGAGTGAACCTACGAATTGCAGTATGTGTACTACGTGTAGATTTGCGTCATGTAACTTCTTGTGAGAAGGCGACTGTCGTGTATCATCAGGATCGTCTGTATGCTGCTGGAAGATGCGTACTTTCTGCACTCATGTGGCTTCCCCACTAGCATGCTCCGGGCATACTTACAACACGCTGAAGGAATATGAAGCTTGTGGCAAAGTTGTTTCAGACAGAAGAGGATGTAGTAGTAGCCAATCAGATTAGGCACGGCTGTTGCCGTGATGGAACCTAGACCCTTCGCAAAGTTCGTCGGTTTCGTGGAAGACGCAAATGAATTCGCTTAAGCCGATTCACAGCGTTTACTTCAGGCAAGTCAAGTAGTGCTGTAGCTACTTGAAGCTGAGCAAAACAAAAGTAATTGCTATCCGTATATGCGAAGAACTATTCGCTGACAATATATACTCCAGGTCGAAGTCGGAACATCATGATATGTCCAGTAGTATGACTCGCAGTCGTCACAGTATGGGTCTTGTATAGCTTCGATACTCGCATATACAACCGCACATCAATTGAACAGCACGGACCCATCATCGCACCTGAGCGACAACCTTTTGAGTAACGCAGCGAGCTGAACTCCTAGCGACACTCGTCATAATGCACAACTCCTTGTTCCGATGTACCCTCCCCCCGAATGCACTCTGAAGACAATGAACAGTACGTATCGTTTGTTATATTCGAAGAGTTGAAGGCACATCTTGCACTACAATCATCGCAGGCAACGGATATGCAAACATGCGGCCCTTGCTGAACTAAGCCCTGCTCACATGGTGTATGGGAGGTGGCAATAGGTCGTTGATCTGGTTGTCGATAGGTGGGTCCATACGTCTGGTACACCATATGACAGCCGTGGCTGACTGTCGTATATAAGATTTGAGCGTTGGACAGTGTGCAGTGTCAGAGTAGACAAAAACGCAGAAAGTTGGTCGCAAACAGGTCTGCCGCCGGTGAAAATGTCCTCATGATTTGGTACGCGTATCTTCTCAATAAACACTGATTGAATCTAATGCACGCATTCGTTTTCAACGATTCCGAATTGACGATGTAACGGCGATTTATGTCACTCCGACTAGCGTTGTCTGGCAGAGAAGCGTGCCGTCGACCCAGATACAGCTGCGCTGTCCCAAGAGCCTGAGGATGCTACGACGTTTCGTAACCTTCTACGGCTGCCCGCTTCCCTATCATATCGTCGGAAACCGTTAATCCCGACTGAGGGCATCGGTTGACCGGAGGCAGTGCTTGTTCGTCGGGTGAATTGATATTGCCTGGCGAGGATGTCTTGATAGCTACATTCGTCAGCGGCCAGAATATCGGCGACAACGAGGTGGGATACATGACGGGAATCCTATCAAGTCGACCTCTCCATCCTATCTAACTATGATCTACTTGCGTCGTATGGCACTTGAGAAGGAAATTCTGGCTCCTTCCTAGCCTTAGAGGCAAAAATATTCTGAAGTCGTATCATTCAGGTAGTGGTGAACAAGTACTGCGCTCCACGCGGAAGCACAATTAATTTTGGTATTGGACAGAAAGACCACTAAGTACAAGGACAGCGAAGAGGCCTAATCCAATAAGTCTATAACTATCTAAGCTGTCCAAAGCTAATGTAGATATAAGAGGCTATTACGCAGAAATGTGGGATATATTTAAAGGTAAGGATTGAAGCATTTTGTGTGCGACAATGGTCTTGCGCGAGACAACATGAGGTAGCATGCATGTCATTACTGGTGTCGTGATGTGTGAATGGAATCGTGCGAAATAAAAAGTGTTGAAGAGTCTATTTGAGGACGATGGAGACGAACGACGAGCAATGACTGCGAAGAGCGATAAATATGCGACAACGACGAGCAAAGGATCCGGCAGCCTGCAAACAATTACGCTGCAGCACGTTTTGACTTGGCGCGGATACCCCTGCCATAGCGGTAGAAGAAGAAAGGTATAGGAACCTGACAAGGTTGTGTTAGTATAAAAGAATATTACGTATGCGCAGGAGACGTACCATCGCAAGAGAAATGAAAGCCCATGTACTCGCAGCCCAGCCATTGCCGAGATTGTGGAACATGGCTGTGATGAAGAGAGGCATCGCCGCTCCGGATCCGGAACGTACGACAGTCTTCGCAGCGAGTGCAGATGCTACATAACCTGGGAAGGCGTCGATGATGTAGGCATTAGCGGAGAAATAGATTGTGACCACTGACAAAAAACGTGAACCGTTAGGACATATACACTGCAAAAGCGACATGATACTCACTGCCGAAGCCAAACGGAATGCCGGACGAAACGGGCCCAACCCAATTACCACCTCCAGGCATGACGGCTCCTGGACTAGTCCAGCCGAAGATGAATAGTGCTGCAGGCGAACATTAGTTAACGGCACACGGATAGTTTGTAGATAATGTACGTACAGATTGGCACCCATATTGCGCCTACCATCATACCCACGAGACGGTCTTCGGGATCAGCTTTACCGCCCTTTGCTGCCATACGTGAACGGTAGTTCTTTTCCAGCTGAGGCGTCACGAACAGCGCAAGGCCAAGACCGATCCAGACAGATATGAACGTCAATCCAGCTATACCCTCGTTCCAGTGATAGTCGCCGACGAAGACCACTGGATAACTGAAGAAGAAGGCGTACTTGATGGCATAGAATTAGATGCCAGTATTAAGCGTTCAGAGAGACACCACTTACCAAGAGACCGTAGATAAGAGCAATGTAGAGCGACAACAAGAGCAGGATAGGCTCTGTAACCAGCATTTCGAAGGGTCGGACAAGAGTCTCTATGAGCAACTGCGAGAAAGGAACTTTGAAGAGTTCTTGTTCAGTAGCAATGTTGGGATCTCCTGTCTCTTTCCGCAACTTCCGTGCCCTGCGCTTAAGGATTACCGGTGAGAAGGTCTCGGGAATCGTACACTTGAAAAGCGCCATGACACCAGCAAAGATCATCTGCACCCAGTAGATCCACCGCCAACCAACGGTTTCGCCAACAAATCCACCGACGATTGGACCCAAGACGGGACCACCGTACGGAGCTGCGGCGAACAAGGCAATAGCGAAACCACGTTCTTCATTGTCCCAGATATCGGATATTGTCCCACCCGCCAGCGTTAATGGAGCTGAGGCGAAAAAGCCGGCGAAGAAACGACATATAAGCATGGTCTGTATGTTCTTCGCGACGGCGCAGGGGATGATGAAAACTAGACAGAAGGTATGGTAAGCGCCGATTCATGAGCAACTGAATTATTCGAAGCACTCACTGACGTAGATCCAGGAAGGGATGATCCAGAGCGGCTGTCGACCGTAAATCTCGCTCTACAGATTTGACGTCAGAATAAAAGTCAGTCAGCGCGTTATAACCAACGTACCATTGGCGACCAGATCAGAGGTCCGACACCGAACCCGCAAACCATAAGCGTAACCGAAAGTGCAGTAACTACCTCTCCCACATGGAACTCGGCTTCAACGCCCTCGAAGTCACCGGTGATGACTGCACTGGCGAAAGCGACTTCTACAACGGAGAACGCGCTCACGGCAGTGATATCTACGGCACACGACTAGTTAATAGGGGCTATGACTGAAGTGGAAGAATACGTACACCACTTGAACCAGTAGGATTTGTTTCTGGGGTCTTCCGGGTCGTCTGGTACGAAAGTGACAAGTTTCGTACGGTTGAGTTCCTTGAGTTTCTCAGGATCGCGCAACGCAGGTGGCGTGACCGATGTATGGGACGGGATAGGACGAAGTGCCGTATGCGCGGGCATGTAACCCGTCCGTGTGACGGTACGATACTCATCGGTGAAACCACCTTGACTGGTGTTGGTCGTTGCAAATGGGAAACTGAGATCTGGCCGGGTGGGATCATGATGGGAAAGCGAGGGATGAAGCACATTGTTGGGAACGTCGTCGCCGCCTTCTGAAGTTGGGATATACTCGGGATAGTCGAAGGCCTGCGAGTCATTCCTTGACGGAGGGTCGGCCTGCGGTGCGTTGTCAGCCATCGTGAAGGGTGATGAAAGGAGAGGGAGGAGAAAGAATAGGTCGGGGACAGCGCAAGGGCTGTATAACAGGAAGAAAAGGGTTGGGGACACGAACCAAGACTCCGCTCCTATATACAAAGAATTTCGGCGGACATTGCGGAGCAAACCTCTTACAGCGACCCAAGTTTGTTAGGAGGGCGGGAAGACCCTCCAGGCCCGCCTAGGGGTAAGCGCTTAGGCGCCGGGGCTGTACGCCGAAAGACCGTCGGTTGAGAGCCCGACGCTTCCTAATTTGGAATGCCCGCACCGCGCCACAGGACGCCGCCGCCAGTCATATTCGCCGTTGGGCACGCCAAGCGAAGGCGCTCGTCGTCTTACATCCGAACCACATCTTCGGCCATGTCGTCCAAAATTCTTTGGCAGCGCCTTCGGTCGGCAGTTGCACATATTATTACTGAGCTTTAGTCGTGCTCTCGTCCAGGCGACCCCTCGTCAACCATCAGAGGTCTCTTGGCTGCGACGAATGAAAGCGTGTTGCGGCGTAAGTCATGTTTTATTGATCTGCATGTACGCTCTAGCTGATAGTGATATCATGTGGTATGCGATGTGTGACGCACCGTTTGCTCCAACCGGGAGATCAGCACGGGACAAAAGCCTGACCATGGGTATGTTTACAGTTTAGACATACGAGTCGCCACATAATGCCGAGTACACGCCTCGCAAAAATGTGCCCAGGCTACATCGCGCGGCACTCCGATACATCGCTCATACTTTGTTCCATGGCTGTAGAAGCTGCGCGCGAATTTTGCTCTCTGGGATACAGTCTGGCACGATCCACGAATGCATAAGATGATGTTAGTGTTGGCTACATGGCTGTTGGTGAGTTAGTTTCGCTCTTCGTTGATCGTGGCTCGTACGATTGTAGAGCGCTGGCATACATGGTGGCCGCGGATGAGGTTGTGGCGACGGAGGCTTATCCATGCCGCTCTCGATAAGCCGGATTCCCTGCTCAAAGTTTCTTGTCGTGCCCACGCTCATCTTCAATTTGTATTTGGAGCGTGCTCTGGCATGGCAAGTGCTTGCCTCGAAGTGGACCATAGGTCAAACTGTACACAGCATACGCAAAATTGATACCCTTTGCTACTAAGTGATAAGGCTCATCCCTAGTCATCGTGGGGATTGCAGACCCTCTATGTATGGTCATCATATCGCGATTGATTTGCTCTACTGCGCTTACTTTCACATTTACCAAGTCCCGCCTTTCTTCCGAGGCACCAGCAGTCTTTGTTCATGACTCTTCTGCTCATCGTAGGTCGGACACCCGATCCCACCACGGCGCAACCGGATCGTGCTTGACCGCTAGCCTCTCGCCAAGCGTGTACCCCGCATTTCGATCATCTTTGTACGATTCATCCGACTGGCGAACCCGTCGATCACGTACGTGCTGTCAACCTCGTCAAATTGAATTCGACACAACTCAAATACCCCACTATAGCCTTTTGTTTACTCATCCCGCGTTCAAGCTGGCGAAAACTCTACATTAATTAGTGCATCGTCTGCTTGAATCACGACTCCGTCATAGCCGGATCCTTCAACAGCTCTTGAGTTTACACTATCTTCATTTTGCTGCAGACAGTCCGCAGTCAAAATTGCAACACAAATTTACCCAAGGGATGACTTACAATGATGGTGGCGTCGAAAGTGTACGACAATGGCCGCTTTCTACCCCACAAAGCGGGGGGATCTTCTATCATTCCGGCTACAACAGCGCGCGCCTCGCTCGACGGCAGTCACCTAAACGCATGCGGGCCTGGCAAGTGACCTCAGGGGCCGTCGAAGCATCAAAATCTTGCGAACACAGCTAGTGCGGTTCGCATGGTTGGTCCCCTCGGATCGTATTTCTGCTCGGCGAGCGGCCAGGGATAAGGTCCGCTTAGTGGCTATATTCGGAAGGAGGATGGTGGCACCGGTGTATATCATTGGGGAGGCTCTTGATGCGGTGGCGGCGTCCCCCCGTCATCCTCTCTCTCTGCAACTTGGCACGACCATCTCTTGAGCCCCACTGACGAAATGTCCGACCCAGAGAAACAAGCTGCAAAGTCTGCGTCCCCCTCAATCGCAGACACGGACGAGAAGGGTCGCGCGGTCAACATCGAACGCGTCGACACGAAGGAGGCGGAGGCAGTTCGGCCCAAGGTGTACAACGAACACGTCGACACCAGCCATATCGACGAGCGCAAACTTCTGAGGAAACTAGATTGGTGGCTCGTACCATGGCTATCGTTCCTGTACCTGTTGAGTTTCTTGGACCGTACGAGCATTGGGAATGCGAAGGTGAGTCATATGCGGTGGCGTGTGGTTCGATTCGGGGCTGACAGAACGCGTAGTTGTACGGCTTGGAACACGACCTGGGCATCAATGACACGCAGTACAACATCGCGTTGACAGTCTTCTTCTTTTCGTATGCGATATTTGAGGTGCGTCATACGCCAGAAATACACTTGACAGGCGTTGAACGACTTCTTGATAGGTACCCTCGAACGTATTTTTGAAACGACTACGGCCCTCAATATGGCTTTCACTGCTAATGTTGTGCTGGGGTATCATGATGGTAAAGTGCTACGCAGAGTGTGCCTGATTAGTAGCTGACATACATGCTGTGCAGACCGTGCAGGGTCTCGTGCATAATTACGGTGGTCTGCTTGGTTCGCATTGGATACCAAATGCAAGTGCTATTATTGGAGCTAATTATCGACTGGGTTCTAGGAATGCGGTGGATGCTCGGCCTATTCGAAGCCGGACTCTTCCCGGGTGTGAACTACTACCTTTCGTGGTATGCCTTCTTCCACATGTTGCCTACAATTCAGACTAACGGATAGATGTCAGTTGGTACAGACGTTCGGAATTCGGCATTCGAGCAGCAGTCTTCTTCTCGGCAGCGACGGTAAGTGATTCTGCTAGAACCGCGGAGATGATCTGCTGACGTAGTATATTCCAGGTCAGCGGTACGTGATAGAAGTCTTCTCATAACGGATAACGATTTTCCTTACATTGCCTCAACAGGCGCATTTGGCGGCTTGCTCGCTGTAAGTTTTAGGTCTACTGAGCATTCATTTAGCTGACCGCGATGTAGGCTGCGATAAACAACATGGACGGCGTTGGAGGCAAGCCCGGCTGGGCGTGGATCTTCATCCTAGAAGGCCTCATTACCGTCGTGGCTGGCTTCGCCTCCTTCTGGATCATACAGGACTTCCCTGATACAGCGAAGTTCTTGAGTGAAGAGGAGCGCACCTTCGTTATCCGCAGGCTCCAACAGGACGATCAGTTCAGCGCTGCCGGAGAGCATCTCCGCATGAAGTACATATGGCAGAGTCTCCTAGACTGGAAGACTTGGATCGGAAGTGCGTGTGTTATCGTGCTGTATCCATTGGATCGATCGCTCATCTTCGCTTCACCTGCAGTGCTTCTGTACATGGGCACAGACGGCCCTTTGTACGCGTTTTCGCTATTCTTGCCGAGTATCATCAACCAGGTAAGCCCGTTTAGTAATTGGCGTGCTAGAACTAGCTGCTGATATCAAAATTGCAGCTCGGTAAGATTCCATCCCGGACGAAAACTAACAGTTTCTCATAATGAACTTCTTTTCCCATAGGTTTCACTGCTACTCCTGCTAATCTCCTGACGGTGCCGGTCTACACTCTTGCATGTATCGTGACCTGCGTTGTGGGGGTGGTAGCGGACCGATACGGTCAGCGTGGACTGATCAACATGTAAGTCGCATTATTCTATTTCTGTTAACTGTTGGAGGTTTCATCGTCTTCTAGGATCTTCTCTTGCATCGGTCTTGCAGGATACATTATCCTGATTGCCTCGCGTAATGCCGCACTATCGTACTTCGGGGTGTATCTCGCGGCTTGCGGTATCTACCCGAACATTCCCAATACGATTGCATGGGTGTCCAACAACGTCGAAGGCAGTTACAAGCGCAGCGTCACGCTCGCGATGGTAATCAGCTTCGGGAACATAAATGGAGCTGTGAGCTCGAACGTGGTACGTGTCTACCCGTCGCCTGAAGTGTTTCAGTCCGGTGCTCACCACTGCACGTCGACAGTATCGTGGCCAGGACAAGCCATGGTATACCCTGGGACACGGGATCATCCTTATGTATATCGTGATCGCACTCATCAGTGCTGCGATATACCGCTTCCTCCTGAAGCGCGAGAACGATCGTCGTATGCGCGGCGAGCGCGACGAAATCATTGAAGGCGTGAACGATGACCGACAAGACCTTGCGAAGAATGGCACATATAGCAGCATAGAGGAGGCGAAGAGGGAGAAGGGTGATGAGTGGAGCGGCTATCGCTACACATTATGATCATCTAATGGTTATACGATGATTTACTCGCCTTTAGTAGAGTATTTTAGGAGGTACCATGTATCATTTGGTTAGGCCATGTATTATAGGCACCTCGTCTGACACGACTTCATTCCGCACCTTGAATACCCCTGAACCTGCGACTATTTGTTAGCTCATGATCATAGCAAGCCAGTCCCTTGGGTTCCCTTGAGACCCAACTCAACGTCAGTCTTCAGGATAGTGGGTACGCACTGCGCAGCTGCGATCGTCGACTGTACTGCCAAAGCGCAGCATCTCTCTCATGAACGTTACTTCCACGACCACCGACTCTATCGCACTGTGCAACATGTCATGCTGCGGTCTCCGCCCACTGACCAAGCCCGAAAGCGACCCGCGTATCGCCTTCGCCACACTCGGCCGCCCGCCCCTGTGGGTTGCTAGAAACATGGAAAATGGGTCATTGCAAGCGTTTTCGCCGCCGAAGGCGGCATGGCTCGGGCGAAGCCCTGTTCCGTGGCCGAAGGCCACGGCTGTCGAGCGTTTTCGCAGCTGTACCGTGAAAGTGCACTGCGTGCACGAATATTTACAGATCTTTGTATCAATTATGTACATGCATCTACAAGTACTGTACTCCACTGTCTTCCTGTTCCCGTGTTTCTCAGCGTGTGGTCACAAACGCTGCCTGCTGTTCATACCGCGGTGGCGGGCGGCGCAAGCGCCGCCGGACCGATATTAACTCACATCACTCGCGTACGGACCTCTTTCGCAGCGTGATAGACCTTGCAATTCCCATCAAACCCAGCATTTCCTGCTCTTGTTATTCAAAAATTCTGGGCGCGCTTCGCGCGCCATGCTTGGATTCGACGACGGGCGCCTCGTGTCACTTCAGGTGGCTGTTGAGCCGAGTCGACTTAACATGTCCATGCACATCGCTCTGCGGACGACTTTTCCGCAATCACGTCTATTTACAGATATGTTTTGCAATATACCAAATTTAAAATGAAAATTCGCTCGCCGTGAGTCCCGCCGTGAGCATGGTTGGTCCCGAGTGAGTGCTGTTAGGGTTAGGGCGCTCACGTGTACGCTAGGGTTAGCTAGGGTTTAGCTAGGGTCTAAGCTTAGTCATCTAACCCTAGGAAAAACCGCTTGCTATCGCGTAGTAGCCAGAAACGTTGGGTTCCGCAGCACGTGAGGGTATCACAACACGCTCGCGTAATATTTCTCATCGTCGTTTCGTGCCAGAGCCACACGGGCGGATGGATAGATGGATGGAATTTCTTTAATGCTCAGCGCTGCTCGCCGCCTTGCTACAGCTTCCGCGCGGACCTCCCAGACAGTTATAAAACCGGTGCTGACAGTTCCAGTACTTGCATCGTATACCCATCATCAGATATCCAATCCCAGTTCATTCACCCTACGCAGAAATATGGCTACCAAGAGCGAGAGCGAGTGGAGGGCCGTACTCTCTAAGGAGCAAGTTCGTCTTCCTGGGACTTCTCATGGTGCGCTCTGTGCTAATGAAGTCTGCTTTAGTTCCGTGTCCTGCGCGAGAAGGGCACAGAGCCTGCCGGCACAGGCCAGTACGACAAGCACTACGAAGAGGGCGTTTATACCTGCGCTGGGTGCGGCACACCCCTGTACAAGAGCGCGACCAAATTCAAGAGCGGGTGTGGCTGGCCTGCGTTCTTCGACGGTGAGTTGGATAACATATCGTTTACATGAAAGGAACATTCGCTGACTTTCTTGACAGCAATCCCGGGTGCGGTTAGCCGTCATGAGGACAACACCTTCGGCATGCAGCGGATAGAGATTACCTGCACGGCGTGCGGCGGGCATCTGGGACACGTCTTCAAGGGCGAAGGTTTCCCCACTCCCAGTACGTGTCCTACTTCTTCGAGAAAACCGACAAAACTAACAACCACGCAGCGGACGAACGTCACTGCGTCAATTCTGTCTCACTCAACTTCACCGAGGACAAGAAAGCTTGAAGTCGTTCATCGTCAACAAACAAACCCAATAGGCCGTCCGGGAATTAGTTGTATCCATAGGTGTACGCGTTGCAGATATGTAGCCGTAGATGCAGCACTAAATAATGATATGTGGAGTGGTGGGCTTTCATGAGTCCAGACTATACTTTTGTGCAGACGAGCCGCTCTACAGGTATGCGCGGGCTGAACGGCGTGCCATCTGGAACAGGAATGTGTGAGCAACTTTGATTGAAGAGATTGGTATGAGACGGCTCGTACCTCGACCACCTTCCATCCACCGGTGAGCTCGTTATCGAGCTCCTCTTGCACTCGAGTGACAACAGCGGCATAATGGCACTGTTCCACCCTGTCTTCCGCACCGACGATGACCTCCCGGGTTTTAGCGTTTCTGAACAAAAGCATCTCTTGTGTCGCGAATGTAATGACGAACACCGGGATCTCGTTCTCCAAGATTTTGCCTGTCGAGACTTCGACTTGACGAATGTCGAGGACTTTGCTGTCACTGACGAGACCTTGACGGAGATACACTTCCATCGTAGCCCAAAGAACGTTATATGTCTGAGCAATCGCGATTTAGTATGTTGACCCGTTAGACGGGGATACTGTTCTTACCGCTTCGCTACACCATGCTTTTAACGCCTCTTGGTCTGCGCTAAGGTACGCATCTACAACTTCGGGGACGATGTACTCCCTGAGCTCCCGCTCAAAGCCCTCCATGTTGAACATCGGGTCGATGGACTTCATCAGCCGCTGCACTCTCGCGCTCTCGTTCTCGTCAAACCACGAGCCAATAGTTTCGGTCACGGACCGAACACTCGACACCACCGGATTCTCCGACTCGTCATACGCCTGGCGCCATTCAACGAACTGACGAAGGACGGGGTTCGTCTCTTTGAGCCGGTTCCACGCTTCTTGCCGCGGTGAGTCCTTGTGCAGAACCATCGCTTGGCCCGCCTCGGGATTTGCGCGTGTTACGTGCCCACCGACCATACTGTCTCGTCCTGCCTTCGCGAGTCGCAGCTGCCGTCTTCGCCGCCGCGCTTCCTTCTCCTCGAACCCGCCGTGCTTTGCAGAACCGCTGTCATCCAGCGCGTCGACGACTGTCTCCGCAAGCATTTTATATGCTTGTGTTTGACGGATTGGTTCTGTGGTCTTTTCGATCGTGGACGAGACCGCCGCGGACGCTCGGGAGATCTGCGAGAGACGGGTTGAAGTCGAGTAGGTCATACGAGGAGCAAAGGAGACGTACTGCACGCATGAGCTCGCTCTCTTCCATAGTCCGGAGGGCCTCCGAGACGGCATCACCGACTTTTACACCGGCTTTGTGCAACTCCTCGGCTGCAGCACGCAACCGCGGGTTCTCCTTGATGCTGGAGACCAACTAGAACCGCCGTATGCTCAAATCAGTACAGAATCATAGATATGGTATAAGTAACGCACCCGTGCCCGCTCGTACGCAGCCCTCGCCTTCTTCATGGCCTCCGAGTCCTGCAGTTTGTCCACATCGCCCTGCAGCTGCTTGACGTTGTCCTGCAGCTCCCTGTTCTTGCGGAGCTCCTCCTTCAGCACGTCCACAAACGTCTGGAACGGCGACTTGGGCATCTCATTCTGGCGGCGCGCGGACGAGTGGAAGGACGCCGCGGCGCAGAGTGCGGGGGCCGCATTCGCAGGCAGCGGCCGGGCTAACCGCAGCGAGCTCCGTGCGGCGAGCGCGAGCCGGATCTGCGCGGGCGTCGAAGACGTAAGTACGATGCGACGTGCGGTGCGTGGTAGCATTTTTTGGACGGCGAGGACGGGAGGAAAGACGGTGAAAGGGAGGAGGACGATGAAGGACGAACTTTCGGCTTGCGAGCTAGCGCTTGACTCGGCGGGGCTCGCGACAGGCGCTTCATTAAAATAAGGTTCACGTGCTTTGATGGGGCCGGTCCGAACCAGCGGAGGTTGTGAAACGACTTCAACGACGACGAAGTTTAGAGACAGACATGGGTTGCAGAATAGTTTATAGATTATATTGGCTACAGTCCTTCGAAAAATGAAAGATCCTGGGCGGATAGGCCGCCAGCCGTGCTATTACTACTACTGTTTAAATTGCTCGTCCCTGACGGACGTATAGCTGAATATCCGGACCCGCCTGTGTTCGTTTGCGAGAGTGAAGGGAAGGACTTTGACGACGGCGCTGTAATAGGACTGTTCGCAGTCGGGGATGACGATGACGACGGGGATAGCGTATCCGACTCAAACGCCCCGAAGCTGTCGTCTGCGAGGAGGTCCATGCTCTCCTTAGGCGTAGGCCCAAGGGACGACCCGGGGAAAGGAAGAGCCTGTGGAAGGGGTGATGGGGGTGCAGGCCATTGTCCCGGTCGCGCTGCAGCGCGCTCCATCAAGCTCAGCGTGTGCAAATGCTGCGACGCCTTGACCTTCTTCTCCCCCTGGCGCGACACGCTGATCGACTGGTGCAGGTGTCGTGGCGACTTCGAGATCGGACGCGGCGGAGACGGCGTCCGCAGTGCAGCGGAAGACACCGGTGAGTCTTGACCCTCAAACCCGGCGTGCCTGTTCTTTCGTGGCGTCAAGAGAGACTTGTCCGAGTTGAAGCTGGCGAAACCAAGCGGCTTGGAGGAACTGGGCTGGAGGGTGGAAGATGAGGAGAGGAAGGAGTCAAAGTCGTCGAATGGATCGGAAGACTGATGCTGGGGTGTGGACGGACCGCTGGCAACGGCCGTTGAAGAGCGTGAAGGGGGTGGCAGTATGGGCACTGTCGTGGTCCTGCTGCTAGGGGGAGGCGGTAGAGTAAAGGACATCTGTGAGGAAGGTCTGGATTGGGATGGCGGAGGGGGTAATGTGAAAGGCGCAGTGGGGGCAGGCGAAGGCTGGGATGGCGGAGGAGTCAACTTAATGGAGGCCTGCTGCACCGGTTTGGGCTGCGTCACGGGTGCTGCAAGCGGCGCAGGTTGAGGTACGGGGATGGAGGGTGCGGGCGATTGGAAATCCGCGAAATCGTCGTCGTCGTCGAAGAGGTTCAGGCTCTTCGCCGGCTGATGCGAGGGTGCAGACAATTTCGAAGATGCTGGAGGCGGGGACAACAGCGGTGCCATAGTCGCGCTGGGCACGGGAGGCGTGAAAGGGCGAGACGAAGGGGGTGGGGGTAGTGTGAATGCGGAAAATGATGATGCGCTGAACTGCGCTGGCTGGTCCGGAACGACAGAACCAGGATACAGCTCTCCAAGCGGAATGTCGCTCTGCGTCGACTTTATCGACGACGCTGTCGGAGGTGCAGAAGGCACCAACGATGCAGCAGACGGCGGCGGGATCGTGAATGACAGCGGGACCTTGGGGCCGCGAGACATGGAGCGAGGTCTCTGGAAGTCGATCGTATCCGACAAGGACGAAGTGGGAGAGCTTGTCGCTGGTGGGGGTGTGGGGACGAGCAATGTAGGCGTATGCGGCCGTGATGCGGGTGCTGGCGGAGGAGGAAGTTGAAATGGTTGATGTTTGTAGGGCTCCTTCGTCATCATCGAGCCAAATAGCGACGGCGGACTGGCGGGACGAGCGGATAGACCAAGCTTGGGCTGATGCAAACTGCCCCCCGTATGCTGGCTCTTCAAACCAGAGGCCCCGTCTGCGAGAATCCCGACGGGAGACAACGCCAACATCGAAGCAGGTTCGGCTGGCATAGTAGACGGCTGGCTCTCCTTCGACATAGGGCTTGATTCGAAGGAGCCAAAGAAATCCAGCCCATCCAGGTCATCTGTTCGCGAGACAGCCGGTTTCTTGCTCGGTGCTTCACTGCCCATGGGAATGAGAGGCATAGATGATGGAGGGGCGGGTTGACTCGAGACGGTCGAAGATGGCCGTACTGGGGGTGCAGCTGGCGGAGGTGGAAGAGCGGGTGGGAGCGGCTCGGGTTTAAGCACACTCGAGAGCGCTTTGAGATCAGGTTCTTCAGCATCGGTATCTTGAGCACTCGGGACAATATCCGAGAGGAACTCTAGATCGTCCCCCGAGAGCGCGAACGAGCTATGCGCACTGGACACGCTCATGTTGCTCTGTCTGCGCGAGAACCTGTTCAGGAAACGGGATACGGCGGACGGCGCTTGGGTTTGTAGCGGAGGGGTAGCCGAGCCATCTGTGTGTAGGTCAGGAGCATCCGCGTATAAGGCGGGAGGCTGTGAAGGTGTCGGGGAAGCAGTCTCTGTTAGCGGGGATGCAACTTTCTCGTCCTTGGCCGGTGCCGCCGAGCGGGACCTGACACTGTCTTGGCTCGCGCGTGCCGACCGCGAACCTGAGCTTGCCTCAGCGGTCGGTGAGCTGGTTGCTGCAGATGGTGACTGTGGTCGTGGGCTATCGGATAAGCTCTGCGTAGACGGTATTCGGGACTGCCTGCGGCCCCAAAATGAAAATATGCCTCCCGTCTTTGTGGTTTTGGCAGGTTCAGCCGTTGTATTCGCAGGCTGTTTCTCGACCATCCGCCATCCTATAGGAATAACATCCTCTTCGACAACTTTACGCTCTTTGACCGAATTCTCCCACGCCGTAGAACCTCTAGCAGCCATATAGTGGAACATAGGACTGTTCTTGGACAATGGCATGTTCTTCGTCAAGCGAACGGCAGTAGCCATACTTTTTGCAATCGAGGTCTTGGTAAACTGAACGGGTGGCTCAAGGGTTAAGTCTGGGACAATGGATTGCATCAACGTTTCACTACGACATCATGTCAGAAATTCGCGTTAGCGAAGTATATCAGTACATGCTCAACAGAACAATCGACGACGACTTACAGGCCCTCGATACTATCCATGCCGTTCCGCCATGTACTCATCCATTCTGGGTCTGAAGAATTCGACGAGTCTTCCTTCGTGTCAGGCCAAGCTTCACGGCAGTATTCGGCGCACTGAGCTAGGATGCCTGCAAGCACTTCAGGAGGCTACAACAGCGTGAGCGAACGACGAGCGCCGTAAAACAGACACTTACAATCTTCCTATCCAACTTCTCTTTTTGTTGTCTTGCAGCCTCCCACTCATCAACTTTTGCGGACTCTGACTCTTCGCCCTCTCCTCCGCCTCCGCTCCAAGGAGAGCCCCAGGCGTCCGGCTCAAGTTCAGGTGTTATATCCGAGGAGAGCGGTTTACTAGATGAATCAAACGGGGTAGCAAATGTCCCGAATGCATCTCCTTCCGGGCTTGAAGTTCGCGTTTCGGAGGTGGGAGGTTCCTCCACTGGGGTGTCCTGTCGGTCTACGGGGGACGGAGAAAGTGGCGGAGTCGCGGAAAGCGACTTCGGGGAGCCCGAGGGTGACGATTCGGCAGCCTTCACATCTTCCTCTGTATCTTCCCGTGTCTCTTCGTCAGCGGTCGCTTCAGTCGTTTCCGTCGTCTGGTACCCGCTGTCAAGTCGAGTATCAGTCTCAGGGTATGTGCTAGCACCCCACGCAAGATCGGGATCGGCGTTCGACCAAGAGAAGCCATGAGTGTCCTCAGAGGTTTCGTTCCAGCGGACATCTGTGCCTGTGCCCCACGAAGGAGCGGCCAAGTCTACCTCTTCGTGTGGGCTAAGCGGTAGTTTCGGAGTAGTCCATAGCTTCGAAGACGAGGAAGAAGCGATTGGGTCAGTTTTCGATGGCTCACCCCAGGCATTTCCGTACAAGTCATCCATTCAAGATGAGTGCGGCGTGGAGGGCATAGAGGTAAGAGGTGAAGGAGAGGGACGACAGTGAGCGTAGCAGTCTCGAGAGACTCGAGGCCGGCGGCGGCGCCGATAGTCCGGCCACCAATCACAAACGCCCATCACTACATCACAACGCGGGTGCGCGACTCTATGCCCTTAACCGCGACCACGACGCGAGAACGGCTGATTTCTACAGGTACGTCTCTCTGTATGAAGCTATATGCGCTCAGTTTGTCATGAAAGTAGGCGTTGACACAGTGAAAAACTCTTTGTGTTTACGCAGGGACCGTGTACATGTACGACTCGTGAACTAGAGTCCAAGCATACCCGAACAAAATCTTTGCAGTGACATAGCCTGTAAACTACGACATGCCTGGAAGGAGATTTCAAGCTGGAAGAGAACAGCCATTTAACGTAATTATTTTCCAGCTATGCTGAATTTTCCGCTGACCAGGAGTCGTTAGTTTTCTTTCTCCCCTGACCCAGTGCCCTTGCATATAATCGACGACGACCCGCCACCACCGTACATGGTCAGTCAGAATGCGAAAAGATTTCAAACGAATGACCAATAGTTCTACAGCATAGATCTTCTAGCAGAACCTCTCCTTCCTGCTCTCATGATCATGAAGATGCCAGCACGACGCCCCTTGCCCCTCACCCTTACTCTGGGACATGCTTCTGCCCAACCTGCTCGGCAATTGAGGCGAAGAATTGGGCCAATGTTAAGAGCATGTTTTCTGGCCCCTATACCCCGCGCAAAGTCTTCCGCATCGCCAAATTCCTCTTCATAAGCCTTTTCATCGCTGTATTCGCTCTTCGGATGCTCTCACACTTCCGTCCCATCGTCCTCGTGAAGACTCTCGGACACGACATCTACTCTGCCGCAGGAGACTCCTTTTTCATCCTGTTCGTGTACCCGGTGACCATGTCTCACCGCGTTCCATCATGGATGTACAAGCAAACGATCGCCCTATGGGACGACCTGCGCCTAGTGCAGTCCTTCATCCCCACTTTCGGACGTCTCATGCTACGCTTCGTCGGCATTTTCATCCTTTTCTTTTTCATCGCCCCGTATCTCATACGGAACTTGGTCCTGCGGCCTCTCAAATGGATGACAACCACAAAGAAGTTAGAGGTCCCGGTCAGACCTCGCGGAACGGCGGGCATTTATGACATACCCGATCGCATGCTGGAAAGGATGATGAGGGACGCTCGCGCTGCGTTTCCTGATATCCCGCCCACGCCCATTGCAGATGAGCCGAACCGCGGCGGGAATAATAACAGACGAAACCGACGCAGACTATGAAAGCATTTCAATTCAACGGCCCTGGTAAAAGCGAACATGCTCGTTCAGCGTGAGTCCCGTCTTCAACATGGTTTTCTTCAGGAAGCTCACTTCTCTCTTAGCTTACTTCTTGTTCCAAGCAAACTCATCTTGTCCCCAAAATGTGCTCGATCTCATACCCTTGTAACCGTATTCCGCAGAGGTCGTGCTGTAGCAGTCATGTGCACTTTCGTTCGAGCATCTGTAGTTGTAGATAAGCTGTATCACTAACTTCAATGTGCTTGTAGATACGTCTATGAAAAAGTCCATAGACTCGTGATTTTATCGCCGTCCAGCTCCTCTTCGGACGCTGGTGTCGGGAACCATGTTTTTGACGACACATCCATAGCCATGGCAGGCTCTTTCTTGATCCTTCGTTTGACCTCTGTATCATACAACTGATTGCGAACCCGTATTGTTAGTATTGACGTCATTTGGGACATTGTGGCAGCTTACAGTGCTATACGTGTGATCAAGGAAGTCTTCGAGGGAATAATTGGGTTTGGTGAATGGCTCTTCGAAGATGCGTGCCAAAGTGGAGGCGGGGGCGTGATAATGGCTTTTTTGCGAGTACAGTTCCCAAAGGGACGAGTCGATGGCGTTTGTCAACGTGGGATTGGGCTCGTTGTCTTTGAATGGATCTACGAATTTCTTTCGTTCAACGGGGTTTCCTCGCATGTGATGCGAATGAGTTTCTCACCGGTAGCGGCGTCGAATGAGTCATCTACGCGATGGATCATGACCATCAAGGCTGGATGCTTCTTCAGTATGTTGTACGTGAAGGGTATGATCATCACGATTGCAGCAGGGGGTGCATTCAGCGACAATCGCGCAAGCCGCTTCACAAATGAAGCTAGAAGGGCTGCAGGTAACATCCTAAGAGAGTATTAGTCGCTCGTCATGCTGATTCGTGAGGATGGGGCTTACGTAGAGCTGAGGAACAACTCCGTAAGACGAAAGAACCTTGCTCGGTGCTTCAGATGTAGTACGTTGCGATCTAGGAATGCATAAAGGCGGGTATAGAATTGTGGGTAGTCCCTGTCACGCGGCTGTGAGGCGAAGGCACGATATGACCGAGCACGGCGTTTACTTACAGATTGTACTCCTTCATCAATATGAACAGAGCGTTTAGAGCGAGCAAGCCGACTGTTCCACCTACAACCACCAATCAGTCAGGTAATGATGATGCGATGTGAGATGCATACCGAAGTCTACGCAGGAACCAACCCAGTCCATAACGAGTATGGGCCGTGTAAGATGCGGAAGTACACCTCTGTGCATAACGTTCAGAGCGCGGGTGACCAATGCTCGCTTCGACTCTGATGCACCGAGGGACAATAATGGAAGAAGCGCGAGCCAGGTACGCGTGAAGACCTCTTTGTGTGACGGAAGGGAGTGTAATGACTGGTGTATGGTGAGCTTATACAGCCGAGCACCGGACTGTTTCCCTTCTGCAGATCCATTGTCGATAGACGCGTTCTGGTCGTCGAAGAATTTTCGCCAGTCGTCTTCAGCATCCACATTGGCCTCGTCTTCGTTATCCTTCTCATCCTCGTCGTCGACGTCGTTCTTGCCGGCAGCAGATTTTGCTTTCGGAGGACGAGCGCCAAGCTCTTCAACCCACCATGTATTCAGCTCGGAGACCTCTGTAGGGAACGTTGTTATACGTTCCAAGAGGGACAGTAGATTTTCTGGCACATGCGGGTGCTGTTCTCGTGAGTAGGTGGCGAGCAGGCCGCTAGGTGACTATGAGTCGACCTGACTTCAAGCAATGGAATGACGACGCACGCTGCTTCTCTCAAGAAAAACCACCGGATATCGTCGCATTCACTGAGCCATTTGTCGATGAACAGGTCCCTGACTTCATGGTCAAGCTTCCCGTCTTCTGGTCCAGCTGCTCCTTTACGACGCTTTGCCTGCTCATTCAGCCGTGGGGACGGCGGACATACGAGGAGGCCTTGTACTATTTGCCTAAAATGCGATAAATGGAACTGAGGACGTGCAACGCTGCTGGTTCCGGGTGCTCTGCTTAGAGACGTCGAAAGGTGTTTTTGTAGAGAAAAGAGGATGTTAAGCGCAGAGGTCTACAGTACATTTCGTGAGTACTAGTAACGCGTAAGATTGAGTAGTACGCACTTTTAGGATGGACTCTTCATCCTTCAATAGCCCTGTGAGCAGCTCGACATACGCGCGAAGCCTCCCCTGGATCCAATCCCGGACTGTACGTGCTTCATCGTTTCCCGACACGTTAAGCAACAAGTTGTTCGTAATGACCACGACAAATACCCGGTAAAGAGCGTATACGGCCTTGGAGAGCACCTGTGGATCTGTGGTAGTCTGCGCAATATCAAGGAGGTCTGACAGTCCATTTAGCGAAGATTTAGCGGAGACGGCGGTAATGAGTTGCTCCTCTAGCGACTGGATAGATGCTGCTGACTCCTCTGCAACATTTGTACCATCTTTCTTGCGCTTCTTCGAGGACGTCGGGAGACTAGACCGGGGAGCCATGGGAGTAGGCCAGGAGGTGAGCTTGAGGTGAGCACACAACCTTCGCCTCTGGCAAACTTTCTCTTCGATGCAATGAGTGGCTATATAATTATTGTGCACTGTACAAAGCACGGCTCAATGGTCTAGTAGTATGATTCCTGCTTCGGGTTGTTCCCGGTTCGTTTCGAACTGAATATGCAGGAGGTCCCGGGTTCAATTCCCGGTTGAGCCCTTTTTGGTTTTTTGATCTCCGTCCAATTAAATTTTACTTTTGAAACTCTCATCTATGATCTGACAGCCCCAAAGTATGATAATTGTGATCCTGTAAAAATTTTGTTTCTTACTCAGCACACCACACAAATAAAACTATAAGACTTCTATAATCTAGACCTTTGTAGCTTAGACACGAGTGACG
Source organism: Pleurotus ostreatoroseus (assembly GCA_005298045.1). Taxonomy (NCBI): domain Eukaryota; kingdom Fungi; phylum Basidiomycota; class Agaricomycetes; order Agaricales; family Pleurotaceae; genus Pleurotus; species Pleurotus ostreatoroseus. Next base: position 66,097 of record SWBT01000048.1, on the reverse strand, counting down.
AAATGCGTGTTTTCTGAGTATTCAAGGTACTCATGTAGTACAAAACAATGTGGGTAGTTCAATCCAACACAAAACTTGAAGGCTCACTCTATTGCACGAGAGACATTTTGGCTAACGAAACAGATATGCAACAGAGTCGACCCTTGAGCTGACTTCGTAAGCGCCCAAGGAGTTCTTCCGAGTCGCTGATGCATCGCTGCCTGTTTCAACTAACCTGGCTATGCTACGACCTCATGGTGTGCGCGTTCGAATATTCAGCGATACTACCGGGGATTACAGCTGGCAAATAACGCCGCGAACACGTACGCGTCGGCCTTCGCGGTGGGAACAGCTGCTGAGTAATCCGGTTTTCGAGTGCCATAAGAGGATGAGCTCGCTTGCGCCATCTATGTCGAGCTCATCGTGCTTGCTCCCCACGACAATCGACTAGCGCAGCATCAGCTGCATCACCACCAACATGTGGGCTAGCGCGGATCTCTGTCGGGATTCTTTTGAGGCCTGGGGCCCGGTCTCTCGCCTTCGCCCCTTCGACCTGACGCCATGTTTCGAACAAGGGGTCGTCCTATCAACCATCCTCGTCATATTCATAGTCCTCGCTGTCTTTAGATGCTATACTCTACGTCATTTCGACCCCTTTCCGAGATGCTCGAAGAGTATTTTCGTTCTCCGTTCGAAACTGGTGCGTACCACTTCCGTCTTGCTCCCACGCAGTCACTCAAAACTTGCATTTGGGTTAGGTTCTATCGACGTTGGCTTTTGCCACCAGTATCGCGGTGCTTGTCATTATCCTAGTAACTAGGAGGCCTATTGCAGTGTTGCAATTTTACCTACTTCAGATCATCGCACTCTTCGTCGCGCCAATACTCGTCTACCGCAACCATTACCGCGCTCGAACCTCTTCGGCCCTGATCCTACTCTTCTGGCCGGCGTACGCAGCGGGCATACTTGTATGGTCGCGCACTTTGGTACTTTCGGGTTTCTCGACGTATCGGATTGTGCTAGTATTGCAAGCTGCACTTCTACTCTTTGGTTTTGCCGCATTCGCTCTTGAATGTCTTGGCCCGGAGTTCTCTGAGGATGATCGACCTGATACTCTTCACAAAGGTGCCGACCATGTCGAAAGTCCTCTCCTTACGGCCAATATATTCAGCATTTGGACCTTTTCATGGATGTCTTCATTGATGAAGAAAGGTGCCAAAGCCTTTATCACAGAAGATGACCTGCCGTCACTAGTTCCCCAGGATGAGTCCGTCAATCTGGCCAGACGTCTGCAAGCGTCGATGACAAAACAGTGAGCTTTATACTTACGCCCATACAGCTATAGCTGACCTGTCTAGTAAAAACTTAACCGTCGCGCTTTGCTCTGCTTATGGCGGGCCATACGCCTTTGCAGCGCTTCTCAAAGTCTTCCAGGATATGCTGGCATTTCTCCAACCTCAGCTTCTGCGCTTGCTGCTCTCCTTCATATCGCGATATCAGTCAGCAAGACCTTCATCCTCGCCTGCCTCCCCTGGCGCACCAAACGCTCTTGAAGGTTTCGCAATAGCACTGCTTATGTTCATTGCCTCGTTGACCCAGACTGTCATTCTGCACCAATACTTCCAACACTGCTTTGAAACGGGAATGCGCGTACGTGCGGGCCTCGTGGGTGTCATCTATCGGAAGGCTTTAGTGCTCTCGAACGACGGACGCGGTAGCGCTTCGGGCGACATCGTCAACCTCATGTCGGTGGATGCAATGCGACTTCAAGACTTCTGCACCTACGGACTGATCGCGATTTCTGGTCCATTCCAGGTATGCCTAACAGCTTTCCCAGACGGACGTGCAAAGTAACTCACTGCCACGCTCACATTCCAGATTACGCTAGCTTTCGTCTCGCTATATCAAATTCTTGGTTGGCCGGCCTTCGTCGGCGTCGCAATCATGATTTTCAGCATCCCCTTGAACACTTTTATAGCGAGGTTCTTGAAAAAGATGCAAGAGACACAGATGAAGAACAGGGACAAGAGAACACGTCTCATGAGTGAGTTGCTGGCGAATATCAGAAGGTCAGCCCATGCTATGCTCTTTTGTGAACGTCAGTCAGTGACCCGCGCGTTCTCTATAGCATCAAGCTCTACGCCTGGGAGAATGCCTTCATGCGCAGGATCCTCGCGGTTCGAAATGACCAAGAGATACGCATGTTGCGCAAGATTGGTATTGCAACCAGTCTCAACACGTCGCTCTGGACTGGTATACCACGTACGCACTCCTCCTCGTGAACTTCATGTTTGCGTTCTCATCCCATGCAGTTCTTGTCGCATTCAGCTCTTTCGCTGTAGCAGCAATAACATCGGATAAACCCCTTACTGCCGATCGTATTTTCCCCGCTATGTCGTTGTTCATGTTGCTCCAATTCCCGCTTGCTATGGTACGTTTCGCGGTTTGGAAATTTACCATTCCCAGCCTGACAGTTGTACAACAGTTCGCTCAAGTGACGTCCAACGTCATCGAAGCGCTGGTATCTGTCAACCGACTTTCAGCCTTCCTTGCCGCAGACGAACTCCAAGTCGATGCCCGATATATTTCGAAGACTAAGCCGAATCTTGAGACTGGAGATCAGGTATTGTCTATCACGAACGGCGAGTTTGCGTGGTCCCAGACGGCAACTTCTCCTACGCTTGAGGACGTCAATCTCACGGTAAAGAAGGGCGAACTTGTTGGCGTGATGGGTCGGGTCGGCGCTGGCAAGGTTAGTCGGACAAGCTTATGCATCCACGTCCTTCGGGCTAATTCACCGGTCATTGTGTTTTGCAGACTAGTTTGGTGTCAGCAATAGTGGGTGAAATGCGGCGGCTTGACGGCGAAGTGATGTTGTCTGGTTGCATCTCGTATGCACCACAGAATCCATGGCAAGTATTATCTGCACTTTAAGTCTTAGAATATCATTAACGTATATCATAGGATCATGAGCGCAACAGTAAAGGACAACATTGTGTTCAACTACGAGTTCGACGAGACGTTCTACAACCTTGTGCTTGATGGCAAGCTTTCCAGGTTCCATGCCGTCATGTTGCTCGTACTAACAAGAGGTCTTTTGTTAGCTTGTGCTTTGAGACCAGATCTTGCGTTGATGCCACAGGGAGATATGACGGAGGTTGGTGAGAAGGGTATGTGTATACGGTTCCACGTTGTAGAGCACGCGACTGAGCGATGAATCATTGCTTCTCTAGGTATAACCGTAAGTGTAGTCTCAGATGAGCCCAGTTGTAAATGCTGACCAGTAAACACAGCTCAGCGGCGGACAACGAGCTCGCATTTCACTAGCTCGCGCTGTATATGCCAGAGCAGACCTGTATGCGTTCTAGTCCTCTATGCACATTCGTATGTTCTATTGACCAATCGATTTTAGTGTAATACTAGACGACGTATTGGCCGCAGTCGACTCTCACGTCGCCAGGCATGTTTTCGGTTCGTGATTCATTCACCTAAATACGCTTCTTCTGACTATTGTACAGACAATGTCATCGGTCCGTATGGTTTGCTATCTACAAAGGCTCGCATCGTTGTTACAAACAGTATCGCCTTTTTGAAGCACTTCGACAAGTTGCTTTATCTGCGACGTGGAATCATCGTCGAACAGGGTTCATACGAAGAACTTACAACCAACACCGAGTCTCAGTTGTACAAGTTGATGTGAGTGAACAGCGTCTAGATCCCTCACAGATGAATAGCTAACTGTGCGACCGTATAGTAAGGGACACGGGTCTCTGTCCACATCTGGCGTCTCCACACCCTTCTTGAACGAGCTCAATTCTTCGACACCCTCCTCCGAGGCGACCACATCTGCCACGGCCATCAATAACTCATCGCACGAATTAAACGAACAGAACATCGACACATTCACCGAGAAGCTCCAGCTTCAGCGCAAACGCAGCTTCACGAAAGCGGTCCTCGTCGACTCGTCCTCATCACGCGGCAGGTCTACCTCGAGCTCTGGCAGCGGAGACGGTGGTCAAACTAAAGAGCATAGCGAGCAAGGCCGTGTGAAGCGCGACGTTTACATGCAATACGTCGAGGCTGCATCGAAGATGGGCTTCGCCCTGTTCGTGCTTGCGACGGTGCTCTCGCAGGTGGTGAACCTCTTGGCGAACAACACACTACGCGCATGGGGCGAACACAATCGCGCAGAAGGTTCCAATCGCGGGGTAGGGAAGTACCTTATAGGTTACGGTCTGTTTTCGCTGTCATCTACGCTCTTGGGGGCCGCTGCGGCTATTCTGATTTGGGTGTACTGCTCTCTGAGGAGCGCAAAGAGGCTACATGATTCGGTAAGTCCGGCGACTTTGTTCTCCGCCAAGGGTTGACAGAATTGTACATTTATGTAGATGTTGCACGCTGTGATACGTGCACCCATGACATTCTTTGAAACCACGCCTACTGGACGGTAAGACATATTTGAAGCTAGCCTAACACCATGATTAAGTGGGCATACACAGCATTCTCAACCTGTTCTCGCGAGATACCTATGTTGTGGATCAGATTCTTGCAAGAGTACGTGCCTTTTGTGGTATCATTTCCTAGTAGATACTGATTATCTATTATAAGGTCATTCAAAATGTCGTTCGGACGCTGTGCACGACTGCGATGATTATCTTCGTCATTGGATGGAGCTTCCCCCTATTCGTCAGTATCATCGTCATCGTCTGCAATTACTTAAACTGATTTTGCTTTATAGCTTCTTGCGGTACCTCCCCTAGCTTGGTTCTATGTCCGCGTCATGATGTAAGTCCGGTCGCTTGTGTTAGAGCTTTTCTAAGTTCGCAACATTTGCAGCTACTACTTATCCACCTCCCGAGAACTCAAGCGTCTTGATGCCGTCTCACGATCACCTATTTTTGCTTGGTTCTCTGAGTCGCTGAATGGACTATCGACAATCCGGGCCTTCTCTCAACAATCTATGTTCATCACCGCCAACGAACGCAGAGTAGACCGAAACCAAATATGCTACCTGCCAAGTATATCTGTGAATCGATGGTTGGCCGTACGCCTCGAATTCGTCGGCGCAAGCATCATCTTCATTGCTGCTACACTCGCAATCGTTGCTCTAATTACAAGCGGTGTCGACGCAGGCCTGGTTGGATTCGTGTTGTCGTATGCGCTGAACACCACCAGTTCGCTGGTAAGTTCCTTCATAATTCTGCCAGTCTGACTTTCTTTTGACATTCAAAAATACATAGAATTGGCTGGTGCGCTCCATGAGCGAGGTGGAACAAAATATCGTCAGCGTAGAACGCATCTTGTACTACGTGAAGCTCACCCCGGAAGCCCCAGCCGAAGTTCCTGGGGCTGTGCCTGTTGAGTGGCCGACGGAAGGCGAGGTTGAGTTCAAGTGAGTTTATATGTACAGCTATGTCGTGGTTGAAAATGCCAACTCGTCACAGATCTTACTCTACCAGGTATCGCCCAGGACTGGACCTCGTCCTGAAGGATATCGGTGTCAAGATAGTGGGTGATTGCCTCTCTACCTCTCTCATTTGTTGACGGTCCGTGTGATTCATTAGAACGCAAAAGAGAAGATCGGTATTGTTGGAAGGACCGGCTCAGGAAAATCATCGGTAAGGTGCTACGCTAGGAGCCTACTTTATTGCATACTCAGCTATTCCTAGCTGTTACTGTCACTGTTCCGAGTGATCGAGCCGGCAGCTGGAACAATATGTATAGACGGTGTAGATATTACGAAAATCGGATTACAAGATCGTGAGTTACCTGAATCCTTCACGATTATTGCTCATCCGGCATTGCAGTACGCTCGGCTATCTCAATTGTGCCGCAAAGCCCTGATCTATTCGAGGGAACAATCCGCGAAAACATCGATCCAACAGGCGCATATGAAGATGCGGACATATGGGTCGCACTTGAACAGGCAAGTACAGAACTTACCTTGATATGACCCATTCTGAACAAGCATCCGTCTATTCAGACGCACCTCAAACCGTTCGTTGAATCGTTGGAAGGCGGACTGGATGCTGGCGTAAGAGAAGGTGGTTCTTCCATGTCGGCAGGCCAAAGGCAGCTCTTATGTTTTGCCCGTGCCTTGCTTCGTAAGGTATTCGTTGCACTCATTACAGCGTGTTACATCGCTCACCCATTGTTCAATAGACAAAAATCTTAGTGCTCGACGAAGGTCAGTATCGTGCATGTGTTGAAGATATGGTGTACTCATGGACCTGTGCACAGCAACATCCGCTGTAGATCTGGAAACAGATAAAAACATCCAGGAGATCATCCGCGGCCCTCAATTCGCAGATGTCACAATGTTGACCATAGCGTATGTGGAAGCAAATTCGTCCTGAATGCTTACTCATACAACTCGTAACAGGCATCGTTTAAACACGATTTTGGAGTCGGACCGCGTGCTTGTATTAGATGCAGGGAAGGTGTGTATAACCCTGGCAGGGTCACAAACTTATAAGCTGATATAACGTATACTAGGTTGTCGAACTCGATTCCCCAAAAGCACTATTGGCGCGTAAGGAATCGTCTTTCTACTCACTAGCACTAGAGGCAGGCTTAGTGTAACCAGCCCTTTCATCAGTCTTGCTATCATCGTCGTAAGCTGTTAGACATGCATATAGCTGCTCTAGCTTAGTATGTGACACTCTTAACCCTGCTGTAAGGATACTTGCAAGTACTACTGTAATTGGTGAGCTGAGGGACCAGCATACATATTTCCGCCGTACTTCCTCAAGCTGTCGGTGCCACATGATCGATGAGCCAAGGTAAAAGACTGCGTGGACAGTAGTGATTGCAAGTGCCAATAGCAAAGTTTAGCGAGACACAAATACAGCTTCATCGAACCTTTCCGCTCATTAGGTAGACTATTTTGCATACATCGAAACATCAACAGACTTGTATCTGTGCAACTACCTAGCACGAGTAACGCCCAGCTGACCTCGAGCTTATCCTGCAAGTGATTTATTCGCGGCTGCCGCTTGTGCTTCACTGGTGATCAAAGATACGCACGCAGCAGCACGGGGCTTCAGACGACAAGGGACGTCCGTGGGATATCTGAGGCACGAATCGAAAAGTCACGCCCATAGCATTATGTATCAGCAAGACGACTTACGAGATGAGGCCGGTTGTCGGGTACGGGAGCTTGCGCTGACGGTCAGGTAACGTCGACTCGATGTTGAACACGCTGAGAACGGACGCGATTGCGAGAGTTAAGGAGTCCATCGCAAGATACCTCCCAGGGCAAATACTGACGCGAAAACCTTCAACGAATGGCTCCTCTATGGGACATCGTTACGCACCGGCGGCCGAAACCGAAAGCAGCTAACAGCGGGTCTTTCACCTTAGGATCCAGGCGTCCGTTACAAAGGAAACGTTCCGGGTTGAATTGTTCAGGACGGGGATAATCCACAGGATTATATAGCATAGCCCTGAGAAGGCATAAGGCGGCTGTCTTATTTCTTCCCCAGTCGAAAAGAAAGAAATACCAGATATTCTATATGAACGAAGTTCAGATACACTAATTGCAACAGACAAAATGCGTGCGACATACGGGAATTATTGTAGAACCAGCAGGAATACTATATCCGTGAAACTCGTCATCTTCTCCATTCAACAGTCGGTGAGATACACCCGTTGGTGTGACAGGGCACCATCTCATCGTTTCGAGTAAGATGGCTTGAATATACGGTAACGACGGTAGATCATCCATGGTAGGTAGTCTGGATCCCAGCATTGCATCAAGCTCAGCTTGCGCCTTCCTCTGAACCTCCGGGGCGAGGGACATGGAGGCCAGGAACCAGCAAAATCCGGATGTTTGTTGATAAAACGTTTGATCAGATGTAAGTCGCACATGGTTGGTGGATAAAGTACACATACAGTATCAACGGCAGCTTCAGTACGTCGTAGTCAGCTTACACCACCACTTCGTTGAATGATCAGACTTACCGGCATAAGCAACCCCTGCGGCATCCTTTGCCGCTTGTCTTTTGGCCTGGTATTCAGGGGTATCGGGAAGCATAGACCCCGTCTCATCGCGCAGTTTCTGTAACAGCTGCTGCAAGACGGATGGAGCTGCAGTGCCCTCATCCTAAACGTTCGGTTTATACAGCAGTTTATAGGTAAGTGAACTCAAGCATACTTACGACCGCTTTGGACACAGCCTCAAAGGGGATGTTGCGGGTGGACTCCACAATAGGCTTGTAGTGAAGGCCGGCTTTGCTCGCCCTGGAGCCCGGTATCCATGCGGGGATGTACCGAAGCCAAGGGTAGAACTCGACCCAGTATTCTCCCATGTTCTTACTGAGATTGAATGCCTCGACGGCGTTCTGAGACAACAAGGCGAGCTCATCTTCGAGACTATAAATGGTGATACCGTACGCATCCTCCAGGATGACGGACGTGAATGTGCTGTGATTGGGACAAAGGGTTGAATTAGCTGGCTTGTATAAAATGCGCGGCTCAGACTTACAGGCTGATCGACTTAACGTCGACTTTTTCAGAGAAATTTAGGGCACGGTTGAGCAACAATCGAATTTCGCGGGTCTGGATAGGATGATATTTGGACACGGCGATTTGATTGAAGTGCTGGTGGAAGTTCCGCCTTGTGTCGCGCCACCGCTGGCCATAGGGATGGAAGCCCATATTCCAGCTCCAGCCCGTACTAAGCATGTAGAACTTAGAAAAAGCGCTATGGAGAAGTGATGTAGCACTTACAGTGTGTCCATGACATCGTGCGGCCTATCCGAGTAGAGTCTGGAACGCCGTTCCATGAGCTCCACCGCGTCGTCAAAGGAGTTGATGATGATAGTTGGTTGACGAGGCAAATCTATGAAAAGTATGTTCGAGTCTGAACGCGTAGATCAACGTCAGGCCCGAGGGTGTCTGGTAGGATAACGCAACAACTTACCGTATTTCTCTGCCCACCTTTTGTACGCCAGCCAAGGTCTGTCCAGAGGAATATCGAGTATGTTTCCTAGGATAGGTAGAGGCTTGGGACCTAGTGGGACGGGACGAAGATGCTTGCGCTTGGTGACATCGATACAATAGACGATAGCTCCAATGAGAATCAACACGAGAAGAGTTGTTGTGTCAGCCATATTGTGTGTTCTTCAAGACAACCAAGAACCTGGAGCAGACCGCTAGTTATATGGGGCCTTATATACCTGGACGGCGGTGTATGGAGTATAGAGAAGATGGAGTCCTGGGAGTGAGTTCAACGAGAAGAACAGCTATAGTTCTTTAATGGGGGCGGCTTGTCCTTCCAGAGGGCGCAGTGAATTACATTCGCCTGAGTCTGGCACCGTCAGACCGGGCATAACGTCAGGCATGTATCAAACACTCGTTGATCCGCTAGAGAGCGAAGCACTATAGTGAGCACAGATTGAAAGTAGAGCGGATGTCACTGCATAGACACGTATGAACATGCCTGTTTATACATTGTCGGTGAGCGTTGAATGCCGCAGAAGACACAAGACGCACGGTGGCTGCGGAGTAAGACATATCGCATTCATTGAATACAGTGAGCGTTCAGGAGTTTGGATACTGTAGGGGCTGAATGGTACGGGAGATAGAAGGCCGACGGGGCTCTCCAAGAGCGAAGTTGCGTTCTATGGTCACGAGCTCTCGTAGCGGGCTAGTTGTGTTCCAAAGCGACGCTTGAAAACCGGATCGTACCGTCTTCTTTGAGATTATGGTAAAATAATGTGGGTCTCGGTCGAACCTGGCTATTGCGTGACCTTCTGTGAACATTGCTTGGACAATATCAGCAAACTCGTCACAAGAGCTATGTTAAGGTTTAAAGATTGGTCTATACATGTCTGTACAAGCTTACTTTAGATAGTGTCAAAGTGCGTTTGACGAAGCGGAAGGCGTGAATGTATGGGGATATGTACCTCATCCACTAAGGCAACAAAGACCCGAGGTGTGTTGAACAGTGTTTGATCCCGGAGCATTGGGAGAAGGTTGAGGTTACTCCTTTCAGGTATGCATTCGGGCTGAAGTCAATAAGCCCATTCATGCCAGTTTATCCCTTAGTATGTGCATAAACATAGTCGCATTGCCACATCTCTGTACACGTCGCTTATACCTGATTGCGAGCAGAGAAAACTTGAGCAAGTGGAAACTTTCCAGACGTCCGAAAGGAAATTCTTACCGACAAGACGAACTTCTACTTCCCAGTTGCTGAGTCTGATAGTCTTAGTTTAGAGAGAGAGAATAACGGACGATATAGCAGTCCATATCGAAGCTTGCAACATCAGACTAAGCCAGTGGTTGTTGGACGTAAGTTATTGAGTTACCTTGCTTGCAGGGTCTCTGTCGACCTTTAATTGAAGCCTGATTTCGTGGAACGCGGTATGTTCCGCAGGCTCGTGGGTACCACGTGCACGCCGCTGACATAAACTATCCTAAGCGCTACATAGGAATAGATGCTGAAATTTACTACGAATAAATATAATACGAGTACGAATACGAACGAATAACTATGAGACGAGTACGAGTACGATGTAAAAATACAGATTGAAAATATTGATACGCTACAACGAGGTTTTCTGATTTATAAGTACTGTGTGCGGCCAGGCTGTGCGGTCGTGGACATGTGGTCTTGTGGCGCTCAAAATATTTACTGAGGTTAGGGGTCCAAGAAGCTTCTTGCGATGCGTTCCCTACCTTGAGCGGACATATACGGCAAATGTCTAAAGATCGTGTAGATACGCGGTGATTTATACACAGGGAGGAACGAACCTAATAATGTTCTACATTTTCCCGACGTACTCCCATAATCGTTTGACCTTGCATAAGGTATGTTCTCCGACGATGGTATTCCATTCCAGGGCGGCCGTCTCATCGGGAGTTAGGGCCGCACTCACTTCTTCATAAAACTGAACATAGGCCCCGGTTACCTCTCCTTTACCTCGTCGTATTGCTGATGGCTGCAAATATCCCAGGAGCTCGAGCCCTTCCTCACCGCCTGCACTGAGTCGCCAGACGGTCTGCCCCATCTCCGTCGCAGTAGGCATTTCCACCAATCCGGCCATACACATGTCCGCCAAAGTGAGATACTTTGACAGCCCTCCGAACCCAGGCATCTTCGTAAGTTTGTCTTGTGCGACAATTGCCCTGCGCATTTCGTCGTAAGTAGCGGGCCTATCCTTGGGTATCCTACCCTTGAGCTCTCCAGCGAACGTCCAGTAGTTTGGAGCCGTAGAGGTGCTTCGTTCCGCGATGAACTGCCGACTCAAGGCATTCTGGTTGCAGAAGAATACCTCCGGTTCCGTGAGCCTATGCCGTTTGGACAAGAACTTCAGATGCCGTTGGAAGTCCTTGGCAGACTTGAAGAGTGTACGCCGGTCCTTGGGATCCACATCGTCACCCTGGAGATATGGAGTATTGTACAAGATATTTCGGAAAATGAGCAGGGAAAAAAGGCCGTTGCGGGATCTTGCGTTGGCTTGAGTGAGACCTTCGCCATTCCTTCCGTTGATTCTTGACCGCGATACGCCCAGTTCACGTAGGGGCTGAAGAAGGTCCGATCTGCACCGTATCTGACGCTGCATCTCCGACAAGTCGTTCTCTGCTGCCGTGACTGCGCTGTGAGCGAGACGCAGAAAAGATACAACTTTTTGCGCTGCGATCGTGACATCTGCCTGAGTGGGAGGAAGTCCTCCATCCAGGTCGCGCTCGAGGTTATAGTTGGGGTCGATGATCCGTGGCTTCTTCGGCTTCGCGGGTTTAACCGAGCACGCATCATCCAAGGCCAGCCGTGTAGCATCTACCAAGTCAAGGTACGCGACGTTCAGATCGTAGAGTAATGCATACTCCTTGGATTTGCGATTGGCGAGGGGAAGCTGAGCGATAGCACCCTGGAACGAAGAAGTTGCGCGAGCCCAGGAGGGCATAGCACAGTAGGTATGCCATACATGCGGCAGTAAGAGAGCGCCAGGCCCGCAAAGATCCTTCAAGATCGAGACGTATTGCTCCCTAGCCGTTGTAGTTTTGTTGTCGGCTAGGCCAAACCAGCAACGCATAGCGCATACGACGACTTTAGGAACGATCGCCACCAAGTCCGCCGGCATGCGGAACCTGTTATCGCGGTCCCTCACATATTCGACGCCGTTGGCGATGTCGGGGATGAAGTCGGTCGATTTAAGACGAACGGGTAGGTTACTGGCTATCAAGGTTTTGACCTGGAGAACAATGCGCGTGAAAGAATCTTGTTCTTCTGCGGGGCCCATCGAGTCCGGGTCCATGAGGATACCGCGTGCCAGATCCTCGAGGCGATTGCTGAGGGTGTTGGCCATGCGTCGTTCGCACAGCATGACCCGCTGGCGAAATACACAGCTCCACACAAAATGCCATTCGGCGTTGCTTCGAAGGACGGATATCGCCCCCAAGGTCCGCATGGCATCCTCCGCACTTCCTTGGACGCAGACCGCTGGTACAGATCCCAAATCGATGCGACCTACTATATTGATAGCTTCGGACAACGATTCGGGACTCATGTTGGGAATATGGTCAATGGCGCCGCGGACCCGTTGGACTTCCTTGGCGATAAGTGAAATCTTGAACTCCGAGCAAAACTTGTACACTGGTGATTGATGATCTGTCAATTTCCGGTCCATCACACGAGATCATGACACTTACGCCTGCGCGTAACTTGAGATTTCAGAGAGACCTTGGCTTGAGATAAATCGCGTTCGATATCCATGGCGGAATCTATTTCTTGAGATTCGGCCTTTTCTTCGCGACCATTCATCTCGTCGTCATAGTCTCGGCTCAAAGATGTCTGCGCCGTTGATTAGATGCGGTATCTCAGAAGTACAAAGATCTTACCAGACTCGATAACTGGTCGCTGGGTGAACCTTCTACTCTGGAGGCGGGGGATAGCGTGCGATGGTTTGATAGGCTGTTAGACAAGTTGAGCCGTTGTGTCTCATAATATATAAGGCGACTTACCTAGCAATTCGAGAATTATGTTCAGACGAAGGGAGTGCGGTTTCAATCCGTCTGCGCTTTCGCAGGCGACCCCGATAGATGTTTTCGCTGACCTCCGGCTGAATGTTGCCAGCTGATCCCTTGAAGGTGACATCACTATCACTGTCGTCTAAGTTCGACTCGTCCTCGTCCTCGTCCTCGTCCTCGTCCTCGTCCTCGCCTTCCTCCTCATCCCAAGCCTCGCCCTCATCCCTGTCCCCGACCCCGACCCCAACCCCGACCTCGACCCCGACCCCGCCCTCATCTTTGTCTTTGTCTTTGTCTTCGTCTTCATCTTCGTCATCGTCTCCGTTGTCGCCCTCGTGTTCGTGCTCGTGCTCGTGCTCGCCCTCGGCCCCGTGCTCGAGTTCGTCCTCGTCCTTCTCTCGATACTCTTCTTCGTCGGTGATACCTTCCATCTCAATATCCATATCTGCGTCCTCGTAACCCAGCTCCCTAGTCAATGTGCCCGCTAGCCCTCCAGCTCCAAACATAGCCGTGAGCCTTCCGCGCTTCTCTGCAAGTTCTTTTTCCTGCTCCTGCTTTGCATTGCGTTTCCCTAGGTGTGCCTGATCAGTATGATGCGTAGAAAACAATGTATTACTCACTTTTTCGAGTCTTTCCGCCTGGGTTGATCGCTGAGTTTGATTTGGTTTTGGCTAAGTCGTGAGTTAGCACGGATGAATAATCCTGGAGCCCGATACTCACGTCTCCCTGCCCGACCGCCGAATCCGGGATAAGTGTTCGGTGCGCGATGAATTCCAGCAGATACATGTTCATATAGCGCGATCCATCGTTCGCAGGCCTTTTCTCGTGGCGCATCTGGGTTAGGCTCTTGGTGTACCGCACCTTCCGGACCCAAGAGCCAATCTGATGGTAAGACAACGCCGTTCTCAGTATGGGCGCTGAACGAGGACAAGAATCTGTCCTTGTCAATATGTATGTTGTAATGTCGCGGAAGCTGCCGCGCAAGCATGATGTTCAGTAGTAGCAAATGACGGGTATAGTTGTTCACGTGGGATAGTAACTTTTGGGTCATGGGTCCGTCGCACGCAATGTTCGCATGATTTGTGGTAATGATATTGTCGGGTCTTTGCGAGCTTTTGTACCGTTCTCAGTAGTCTAAAGCTGTACTTAGCGTATGTACACGTACTTGATACCAGTCATTTCCTGCGAGATATATAGGGGCTCCGCTCGATGAGGTAAGGCTGCCAATGAATGTCGAACGTCCCCCTCCATGATGTACCGCGGCGGATACCCGATCAGCACGCAACGATAGGCCCAGTTCGATGCATTGCGTCCAGCGGCTGCCAAAGGGGCTGTTCCCCCATGAGGTAACCGGCCGCTGAAGTAGACGGTGTAGTAACATTCTAAGACAACGTAGAAACCAAGAGCCAGGAAATGAAATCGTCCAGGATCTAGGTCGTCTTCGTCCGGAAGGTCTGATGTGACGAGCATGCATGAAAGTCCGGTTACTGCGTCGTGAGGGTCTATGTGTGCGTCCCCTGAGATCTTCATCTCAAGCTTGAGTGAACCGTCTGTTTCAGTCAACTTAGTACGATATCAAGTACAATCAGCGTTTCAAGCTCACCCATATTCCCATCTTGACAGGGCGCAATATTCACCTGCCAAGAAGGGAACCAGAAATTGCCGTCGCAGCCGGTAACCGGACCATTGATGATTTCATGGTAGTCTTTCATGGTTTCTTGCCATCTTATCGGCGCATTTGCTTTCCACGTCTCGACCACGACAGTTGCTCCGGCCTAGTGTATTGTCAGTCGTGATTATTACGATTACATATGCGTATCTACCGTCAAGAACTCTTGCTGCCGCTTTTGATCTTCGTCTAACTCGCCCTCATATATCTTCGAAGCGGCAGCCGGCGCCTCAACCTTGCGTGCCAACTGGACCATTTCACCAATTCCGTAGGCACGGTCGTCTCCGCGGGACCGTTTGGCGTGTGCACTTCGCTCAAAGCTAACGCGTGTCGATGAGCGTTCCTCCCGAGGACCAAGGAGAGCGTCTCTAGCCTTCCCGAGACGTAGCCTTTCGACGTCAAGATGCCTAGTAAATGTGATGAGCTGAATTCGACCCGGAGAAACCGTATACATACGGAGCTTTACTAAGGAAGACTTGAAGAATGTCGTTCTCGGGGTTACCGTCGCTGTCGTGATGACGGGCGAAAACCCAGTCGCCTGGTTCAAGCCTTACAAGTCCTAGGTGTATCTGAGCTTTAAGGTATGTTATGGGTGAGCCGAGTGTACGCACCTAAGTCGCGTACGTCTGCGTCTCTACCCAGCGGCACCTTTTGGGCGTGAGCGAGGTGATCGGCCAGTTGCTTGCCTTCGTTGCTTGCATCGATCATGAAAATATAGGTCTTGCCGTTGATTTCCCCGCTCGCACGGTTGCGCTGGGGGTGAGGTTCTGCACCGTTCCACAAGTAGACTGGAGGAACTTCCAAAGAACGGTTGGGAATATCAAGGGGTTCTGATTAAATGTATATTAGAAGCGACTAGGTTGAGGATAGATGCCAACTCACCTAGATTCTTGAGAGCCTCAGGCACGGGCCTAACGGCGTATGTCGACTTCGTGGGCATGCTGAGATATATACCCTGTCTGGTGAGAAACGTATTCCGATGGGATACGGGTGACTGGTTTCAGGGGGAAATTGCGGACCTATATAAGCCGTTTCCGACATTGTGGTTAGCGTTCAACTATTCTCAAAACATACCTAGCTCCTCCGCGAGCCCCACATGCTGGTAAGACGTGACATGGCAGTATTTGCAAAGTATGTCATAGCCCGCCAGGCCTGGGAGACGGCAGGCCTTCCAAACTCTAGGTACTCCCTAACATCAATTACCGCGTACCCCATTACATTCGGGTCCGCCCATTTTCCACGAACCACGGCCATGGGATAATATGAGTACTGCCCGTAGTCTGCGACGGGAAGTTATGCAATTAGCGGTATTGATGAATGTTTTTGCTCTCCTTACTGCGATTGACCTTAGCTTCACCCGGAATATGCGTATTGAACGGAGACACATACCAGCGACGCCTCGGGAGGTTCCTTCAGGGTTTGAACTTTCGAAGATTCCATCACGTTGGGAGGGGCTGGAATGCCAGTTTCCCAATCTGCTTGGAGTAATGTTATCCGCTCATAGATGAGGGGTCATACGCCTTCTCCAACGGAGACCCGGCTCCTACGACGTCCTGGTGTTCCGGTAGATGGTCTCATACCCCTGCGAAGTCGCGTTGTACAACGGGAAAATGTAGAATCGCTACGCCCAGCGGAAGTACGCAAGTTCGTCGGTGGGTCAAATGTCTAGAACTTAGAAGTAATATTAGATGCGTCTTAGTATTAGTAGTGAAAGGGATAACGATACGATGGAGTACGGCTAAGGGCGATTGGGCGTGATCAATATGCCGCCAGCCAGTCAGACTGAGTACCACCTGGGGACTTCCTCCTACGACTGGGAATGCCTGCAGCTGACCGATAGGGAGACTCCAGAGCGGGAGGTTGAATAGGCATACCTACGGCCTGCATAAATGTCCGATGACGTCATTCGTAGGACGTTGGGGGTAGTTTGACCCCCGGGGGTCCAGTCCTCCCGGACCTTTGGGGCCTACTTGCGCCGCCACATCTGCGAGGAGCTCAGGGCGGGTAGTAATAGGTAAAGACATACCGGAAGGTACGGAAACTTACCTGCCGCACTTTCTGCCGATTTCCAGCTTGTCGTCTAGCTACCGATAGGATTGGCGTACCCTGTCGACTTGAGGCTGTTCAATTCTTCTTTCCCTATCACAACGCCTGAATAGTACGAGATTGACGAGAGACCTTCCGGGCGGCGTTGAGTCCTACCTGAATAATTTAATGATACGAGTCGAGTAGTAACGAATAAGTCATGTTTCTACGAGGGTCGGATTTCTGTTGAAAACCTTGGGGACTGCGCCTTTCCTCGATTGACCGGTAATGTAAACCGTTCCAGTTGGCCGATCTTACAAAATCTCCTGATGGTATAAGTACAATCGACGAGGGGTATGAGTATGGTAAAGACATCGGCGTGGGGATTGGACTGTTCGTACATGTGGATGGCAAGAGACAACTAGGCGACGCAATTCGGTCAGGTCGGCCGGATCGGGTCCAGGCCAAGAGAAGCGCCTCTACCTCTGACGCCGGTGATTTTTCGACCGCAAATCTCTCTTGCACAAGCTACACCATTCGGTAGCTGATATCCAGAGGAATGCGGAAATGTAAAAATTACTCTATGCAGTTGAACATTGAAGACTGAGCGATCTTTCGAAATTGCTGACTCCTCACCCTTGCCGGGCTCAAGCGCGCGCCATCTTGGCTCTTGCAGACCTCGCCGACCCCACCGATCCACGAATTGAGCAGCCCTACTACTTGCTGGTCTGTAGAAAGGAATATATAATCGATCTGATATTCTCTAAGTGCCTCACGGCCTGCCAGTTTCTTCTCGGACGCACAAGTAATGCATCCGTTCAGTAACGCCATATCCGACCCTACTCAGGCTTGCCACATACCCTCTTCCGGCTTGAGTTTACATTCCTTCTATCGTTCGTGTTCGGTATGTGTCGCTCCCATTTTCTCCGCACTCGCACTCATTATCATGTCTGCTTGACCGTAATCAAACTCCCTTACCTCAAGACCTGCTTTTTTTTTCCAATCCAGCTTCTAGTCAAGTGTTTGTATTATGCCGGGGCCTGTTCTTCTCTTCTCTTCCCTTTGTTATCCGCGCCTCTCATCAAGACGCTCACTTGACGGCGATCAAGTATTGCGGGATGTGGTTCCTAGTACCTCATCAACTTCGTTCCTCTTGACCACGACTTGACTGCCGCTTCACAACATGTACGCATGCATAGTTTTTTTGTGCTTTTCTTCTAACTTCTGCCTTTGGCAGCTTTAGCAATGGTCTTAGACAACTCTGCCGCAGACACCCCAGTCAATCGGGCGGATGAAGACGGTACTGTCGCGCGCGCAGCGGTGGACTCGGGAGCGGCTGGCATGCTCATTCGGAAACCCACGAAGTGGGCCAACTATCAATGTTGGCATGCGATACCGGATTTGAAGTTAGATGATGCTCGCACATCTCATCTAAATGTGAGTCTCATCCGTGTTCAAGTTGTGTTAGTTTTGACGCGGTAATGTTTCTTGCGTTCAGAGCTTAGTCAACGCTATCACCAGTCGAACGTTGGTCCAGGGATTGCCGTGGAGCGAGCAGCCTTCGTGTGCTACAGCCGCTTTTCACAATGCTGTAAGGTTCTTCATTCCTGGCTGAATTTGCTCCTTGTTTCATCAGTGTACACAGGTGCGCAAATCTTGTAGCGTGTTTCTTTCGCGCTATGAAGAATGTTGGCCTGCCGAGGCCGTTGTGCGTGGAAGATTGTCTGATAGAAGACAATATGTCACGCATACTGCTACGCCGAGTGACCATCCCTTGGAATTTCGCGACGACGGGAGGCGTGCTCCCGTTCAAAACAAGGTACTTGGTTTACTTGATATAAATTTTCCTCATGTTTGTGCACGCATCACCCTTACGATCGTTCATTTTCCAGCTCTCCAGCCCCTCTTCTAGCACTGGTTGCGGGGAACGGCGCATTTCTGCCCATAGTTCCGGTGGAGAATTGTCTACTGGCATAGGTCCTTCACATAAGGCGGTCGGCTCAAGGGGCACCGTCGACTTGTGCGCCGAAAGCACCTCGCTTCCGGGAAATTCTATTACTAGGCCTTCGCCTACCATGGAAAGTGTCGGCGATCACCCCCAGGACACCACCTTAGACGTTTCTTCCTTTTTCGAGGATGACGAGCTTCTGTCGGCCTTACGCACCGGTGGCGTTCGTACTCTTTTTCACCTGCGCCGTCTGAGTGTTTGGGACCACGACCTTCTGGCCGCTTTTTTCCAGGACATGAACTTTACTCCATTCCAAAGGGGTTATGTGACGCAAGTTTTATGCAGTGAGTACCGATCTGACTTGTCGTTTCATCAGGTCTGTTCTAACATTCTCCTTCCTCAACATAAGACATACGCCGGTCACCTTGAGCCTTCTTTCATTCTCGACGCTCGCCCGAACTCATCCCGTTTGTAGTGTACTCCTTTACGCTTGTACCGATCCCCTTGGGTTTTGTATACTAGTCTTGTAATATGAAACGTTACCTTGCCCACGTCCTTAGCATCTGTGCTTGGCCGCGACGCTTGCATTCACGCTTGGTTGGTACATGCTATCATAGAATTTCATCGTTCT
The DNA here is from genome assembly GCA_005298045.1 of Pleurotus ostreatoroseus. Taxonomy (NCBI): domain Eukaryota; kingdom Fungi; phylum Basidiomycota; class Agaricomycetes; order Agaricales; family Pleurotaceae; genus Pleurotus; species Pleurotus ostreatoroseus. The sequence goes on along the minus strand of SWBT01000048.1, from coordinate 46,870 downwards.
TGTGTTACGCTACAATCGCCTAACTTCATCGTCCAGTTTACAAAATGTTCCTTGTATTACTTCTCGTTTTCTCTTCCCTCGTTTTCTTTATTCTCATCTGATCTCAACATCTTCCATCTTCCCCAACCCCCTCGGTTACATCGGGTACCCGCCTAAGCGCTTCTTTGTCGATTTTCATTCGCGTCTTGCTACGGGCCAGCGTATTCTGCGTTGGATTTACATATGCGATGAGCAGCCATTACTATCGTATGTGCCAGTGCTTACCTCGTAGACGATGCATCATGTCCCCTACTTGAAACGGATTTAATCCTATCGACTTCAGTGTGTTGCGTACGTTCCCTCCATCCCACTGTACCATAGCCTTCAGTTGATCTAACGTATGGATGCCGCCTTGCTGTAACGTCGCGACTAACTCTTCGTCGTCGATCGCCTTGCGGAGTTCGTTACACGCGCGGGCTGCTCCTTTCCCTTTTTCTTGCACTTTGCTGTCTTCGTCGTTTTTGCCCTTTGTTGCTATCGGGAAGGCCTGTGAAGGAGGCTCCTCGCCGCCTGAAGCCTCGCCTTCGGAGCTGCTTTGAATGATCCGTCGTTGTCGTTTGCGAGCGCGGGGTGTCCTGTGTACTGATTGCTCATCTTCGGAGTGTACATTCGTCCCGGACCTCGTCGTTATCTGTCAGCGATCCGTACAAGGTCAGCATATTTTCATTCAAAGCACTCTGTTCTGTTGACTTACGCTTCTCTTGTTACTCCTGCAATTTTGCACATCTGCCTGTACAGCTTGCGCGGATCGTTTCAGTCGTCTTCGCCTGTTAATAAGCCCTTTGCGAGCAGCAGCCTCTGCCGGCCATAGATTTTCGTATTGGGCGAGATCTTCGCCGCACTCTTCTTCAACCTGTTCTCAACGTTAGGTCTGCCTGCTCGCTCTTTACTATTAACCGTCGCTTACTGCTTCAAAGAACGCCTCTTTATCCTCCGAAGGCTGGTCTCTCCACGTTAGGTCTTTTTTGAGCTTGTCATCGATGATCTTCTCGACTTGAATCTATTCTACATTAGCTTCAACTGCTTCGGGATACGCTTTTACTCACTTTGAGCTTGGGTATTTTCTCCGCGTCGATGCATGGGATTTGATTCCACAACTTATAGGAACTCCAATTTGTCGGCGCCTTGATTTTTGTCTTCGCCTTTGCGCTCCAAGGCTGGATCTGTAGTTTCTGGGCGTCTCTAGGTATTCGCTTGTACTTACGAAGCGTGTCGATATAGCCTCGGTGCTTCTGAAGTAAAGTAGAGCGGTAATATGGTGGAAATAACATGCGTCGACCGATGATGTGGAAGCGGTACAGGCGGGGCACATGGACCCTGCGGCCTTTGATCCGAAAGCGTCGCCGCCTCCAAAAGTAACCCTGAAGCCGCGGATTTTTTCTCGATTCGAATCCGCAGATCGGGCGTTGGGATACGGTCATGGTAGCCAGCGGAATTTTTCGTTTCAAAGGCCCGTAAGCGGACCGCTTGCGGTCAGAGTGGGTACGCGCCATGCTGACCAAATCGTGGCGGGTTTCGGAGCTATAAGACGATCGTAAGTATACTCGTACTGATATAATTGAACCGTACGTACCTGATGGCTCGTTTGTACACTCCACGACTCTATTCCGCAGTCGTTATTCCTAAGGAGTGTCGGGGAGAAACGCTATACGCTATTTGATGCATAAGCAGTTGTTCTTGTATGCCAGATAAATGCTTCGTGTCACTAACCTGGTAGATTGTCTTTGAGTATATGCTGCTGGTACCGTAGTTGATAGTCACAAGGAAAGGTGTACTTGCCTTTGGCACCCCTTCGAGCCATACTATTGATCGCCGCTCTTTGGGCGCTTCGCTAGGATCGCATAGGTCGCTATTTTCCGGTATTCGTGCGGTTTGGGGCTCTTGATGACTTCGTGAGTAATCGTTACCTTGCTTCTACTTTCTGCATGCCTCAGGAAGCGGTGACACACTGAAAACGTAGGTATACAGTATTGATGTGGTGTATACATGAAAATAACGTGGTCGTGGTTGTACTGTATATGTAACGTATCTCGTGTTTCTGCCCCTATTTGTACTGAGTATGCGACGTCGCTTGCATTTGGAATTCTATGTCACTCACCAATTGTTGTTGAGTGAACTCGTGCGGCCTGCAATGCTTGGTCTTGCATTTTATGTACTCGCGTATACGCCACGTTTTGTCTCGTATATATTAATTCTCTCCGCTGTTTCTTCACTTCCCCTCCTCCCCTCCGTGTAGCGACCGTCCTCTTCGCTTCATATAGCCTCTTCTGTGTTTTATTTGTGAGAATATCTTATTTTGTAACTGTTATCGCGCTCACCGACCTCGTGTTTTTCCCACAGTGCCTAACGCCTCCCGGCGCTTTCGGCGCTTCACTTCCCGTGCGTTTGCTCGCTGCGCTCCTCATACCCGTTTCCTCTCGCCACAAGCCATCCTCGCCTGTAGCAATGGTTTGGCTCCGGTTTTTGGACGATACGATTTACGCCTCTTACCCCGAGCGCGGGCGTATCTCCCTCCTTCGCTGGATCCGGCTCAATCGCGAGTTCAGGGCAGCTGTTCACCGCATTGAGCTTCGCACTCGCCGTCGCGTCGGTCGGATTGGACTCGTTCTGTGAGTACTTAGTCTTTGTGTGTGTGAATTCAATTGGTGATAACGTACCTTAGCGGCGGCCTTCACCCCTCCTCCGAAGACGATCATTTCACGGTGGCCGTCTTCACTCGTAGGGCCCACAAGATTCACGTGCACGCCAGCCGTGCTCAAGTCTATCACAGTGAGTGGCAGCGTAGCTTCTTGTGTGATGCTATACGTACTCACCTCATGCTCAGTCTTGACGGGTTTTTAGTTCTCGTGAATCGTTCTAAAGCGTCCTGATGTCGAGGTTGTGTTCTTGCGTGTCCAATTTTCGTTGAATTTCTCGGTCGTCGTGTCGTATACCATTATATACCTAACATTAGCCTTGCGTCGTTTACGAAATTGTTTCCCTGCTGTATATAAGCTCTTTTCCTACCCGTTATAGATTATCGATCCATACTTGATCTATACGTGATATCGATCGACCCTAGAAGCGTCAATAGAAGTGTCGATCAGGCACGCACATCCTCGATGGCACGTGACGGTACGTACGGATTGGGCGGATTTGTAAGTGTAGCGCTGGCGACATGTGCTGTTTCATGCTTCCAACATTACTTACTGCTGTCATTCTCGTATTGGTCTCGTATTCGCTGTTCGCTGATGGGTCTTGTGTTCGTTTGTTCAGATTTCGGCGCTGTACGTATGTACTGTACATGCACTTGCTCGCCACTGGCAGATCTGATGGTTCTCATTATTGTAACGTCCCTGGTGACCGCTAGTATTAGCATTCGTTGCACTTTCCTGAGCTGACAAACGTACCAGCTTTTCGACCACCCTTAATCCCTCTTCCTGCTCGGTCATTAGATCTGCGATTCACCGTCTCTTTTGCCACCTTCTACTCGGTGCTGATACTGCAAATCCTACTGTATGCACTGAAATACAATCTCTGAGTCCGTCCGAGACCTCGTCCGTCTTTCGACATTGGCAACTAGAATACCATTCGCTCGTCAATCGATAACAGCCAGAAGGTTAGTGGCACTGTCCCTTTCATGCTATAGCACCGCTTACCACATCAGATGTCCAAACTCTCTTACTCACAATACGGAGTGTGGAGATATAGCCATTGACGTATGGATGGTGTGTACCTGTACAGATTATCATGACATAGTCAACGGATTCCAGTTGAATAACAACCGCTTGATTAATGAAGGCGAGATCAGAAGGCGTACGTCTCGTATAATGCTGCGTACCAGTTCATGACAGTCGCGGACTCGCAGAGTAGTGTTGACTGAACCGGCTGACAGACGGAGGTCACCCGCATCGCATAGTTGCAGGTTTTCGTCCTGGTTGGATGAATATGGCCGCGAATCTAGCACATCGTGAGTAACCTGGAAAGACAGCCAACCGGCGGTTACTGTGTGGCTGAACTAGCGGCATACCATGCGTTGGCTTTTCACATACCTCTGCTGGCAAAGAGTCAGTTGTCTTTTGCCACCACGTAGCCTATACACAATCGTGACGACAAGGAGAGCATGAACTCAGGGATCATGATAAGCGTTGGGAGAAGAAGTTCGGAGGCGCACATCCTGCGCCATAGGAAATTCACGTGATCACTGCCGAAGTCTGCAATCGTGGGAAGCTCATTCCAATCCTGTCTGCCGTTGATCGATGATGATTTATTGGCGACCAGTTCCTGAATGCGAAGCTTGGACTCGAGGACGAGGACACCTCCAAGACGACACTTACGTGCCATGAGTAGACAATGGATATCTCGATGGCATATTGACATAGTTGAAATATATTAGTTGTATACAAGTGAGAAACCTCAGCCAATTGTCGGTACAGAAAAGGTGAATTTGAATGACAAAGACGAAGAGCAGGCGATATATAATAGCATGTCAAGGATAGGGAAAGAGGGATGAGGAATTAAGAACTATGCCAACACGCAAAACTAGTTCCTGTTTTCACGTCTCCGCTATCCTCAAAATCAATTCTGCCGGGCATCTTCAGCAACGAATCCTTTTCTCGATTCACTTTCATAGCCGCATGAAGTCGGGAATCTAGATTGTGAGTTTGCGCATTTCTACAACTGACAGTCAAGACATCTTCTTGATGTCTGTGTCAAGAGTTACTAAGATTCGCGTCCTTGCACTCACAAACGCAAACTTACCACGGAGTCGCTGCATCATGTCTCCGACCTGGAACGGAGTGAAGTCCCTGTCCTCGAACCATTCCCGTAGAAAGGCTTTGTCCCAAGCAGCGATACGCTTCAAATTCTTGGTATTGTTAATGCCGCCGCGGCGCAAAGCATAAACCAGGTCTTCGTCGTCAATGACCTCCGCGATATCCAGAATACCCTCCGCTAATTTGGTTTTCTTGGACGTGCGTTTGCCTTCATCCGCGCCGGCTTCGTCGCTTACCTCCTCGTGTTGGCGTTTCTTGCTGCGACCTCGTTTTGCCTTTGATGAGTCCTTTTCGGATGTGGCGACGTCGTCCTTGTTGCGGGGTCTCTCCTTCGGGTACTTCGCGGAGATGATCGCAGCTGGTACTGGGCGCTTGCATTTGTGCGGGCGTGACGATTCCTCGCCTACGGACGACCCTTCTGCACTCGACTCGATTTGCCGAGTATCGTCACACGTCTTGCTTACTTGCATCTTCGCTGTCGACTATATTGCATTGTGACTATGTTAAACACCTATTCACAGTACGCTTGATGTTTCTTACTTACGTTGTGGTCGTCGTGGTCGTCGTCGAGATCGTTATCATCCTTCCCGTTCCCCTAATACGAGCGTGAGTCCAGTAGAATTCCGGAATGTGTTAGTTTCCTTGCGTACGTCTCTCCCCGTTTGGTCCTTTGGTTGCTTCCTGCGACGCCGTGAAACTTTGAGGTTAAGCTGATAGTTGTTCTTCATGTAACCCTTCCTGGATATGAGTCCTTCGCGCGACACCGCTTCCGCCGGCCAGCAATTTTCGTATCGGGCTAGCAGCGCTCCACATGATGTTTGTACCTGCGGTACGACTGTTCAGCTATGTTATTGTATATCATGTCGCGATACTTACAGCCTTGCGAAACGCTTCGATGTCCGCCGGATCTTGCCTTTTCCATGTTACTCCTTCCTTGAGTTTCGCGTTGCGTATATGTGAAACTTCCTCCTGTTCCACATAATATGAGTTATGTGTAAGGAATAAACTTGACAATCTCACTTACCTTAAGCCATGTGAAGTCTTCGTCGCTGAGATTCAAACCTGGAATGGCCTGCCAAGATCTGTAGTCCGTCCATCTTCTAGGCTTCTTGATCAGCGCATCGGTTTCGCGCTGTACCGCTGTACCTGCACTTTTGTCTTCGCTGTACCGCGTCTGCTGCGGCGGTTGTTGGTGCTCGTTTGAATACTCGCGCTGTTGTTGCTCTTCTTCCACGTCGGCTTGCCCTGTGAGTTCTGGTTGCCAATTACAATCTTTCCCACGAGTCTGGCCCACGTTCATCTCTACGTAAGCCGTTTACTGCTCTTCACATTACTAATGTATACGTACTTTGACGTTCTCGCTATCCAGACTATCGTCCGCATTGGCCGTGCTTTGTGCTTTTGCCGTCAATCCCACATCGTTTGCAATCGCCAACATCCTCCGTTCGCCAATACTTTCTACAACACGAATTGTGTCAGCCCCAGTCTCCTGTGTGGAATCGTCTAGAGCCCTGGCTAATAAATCAATACACTTTGTGTCATATGCCCGCGTCCTCACCTTCGAAGAGTTTAGAGGGATCTACTATAATTGTTTCCGGGATAGCTTTGTCTAAGAAGTCGCGCTCGGCCTGTTGTGAAGTTTGGAGGATATCTAATGCACGTAAGTCATGAACTTCGTTGGTCCGGACTATACTCAGACGCACCATTGGTTCTCGGTCCCACTTCCTTCCCCACTGTAGCCGCGCTGCGCGTGCACTGGCCTGGGTCGACGTCAGTATTCCCAATATCCGGATGGTCGTGTCGTCTATCGTCTATGTCGGTACTCGGTCTAGACGGCTGCTGGCAAGCCTGATCTGACTCTATGCTGGTAAAAGACGACTCGCGAGAGTTTTCTACATGCTCTGGACGGTTATCGTGATCGCACAATTGCTGGTCTTTGTCCTTGGGTGAGTAATAATCTCGATAGCAGTCATCAACGCAAGAACACCTACCCTCGGAGGTTTTTCTCATGTGGCGTTTTGTGGCGCGAGCCATCTCTTGTTACTGTCGTTGTCCCCGTCATGAGCTCTATAGACATTATTATAGAGTTGCATTTGACTTACTATAATGATATATTTGTTGTCGCCACTTGATACCTGGTTGTCGTGGAAGATACTAAGAGACCGTTCTAACGCGGAGTCCTGCCCGCTACAACTGATGGCGAGCGCGGTCACGTGTAAGCCGCGGCACTCGCGGCCATCAGTCCGGAGTCCAAAGCGTTGTTTCTCATTCACCGGGCTATTAAGTATCGAACCCTTTGTGTATAAAGCTAACGCAGAGAACTTGTCGAAATGTTATAGCAGTCGTTCAGAACTGGGCAGCAGAAACAATAGTATTGTACCAGTAATCCATTATTCCGAAACGAAACGGTAAGATCAATTGCAACACCCAAGATTCTGCGTTCGGTCGTCCCGTATATGGGGCATCTCTTCACCCCTTCCGCTCCCGACCAAGTATCCCTCCCGGGCTGTACAGCCACCTGTTCTCACTCCCGGCCGTTGTTGCGCCAGCGTCGGACCGTAGAGCGTTCCCTGATTTGGGCGCTGTTAGCGAGGGGGAGAAGTGTCAACCCAAGAACAAGCCGGCGATATGCATGCAGCTGAGATAGAATGGTTAGTACCGTATACACAACACACATGAATAAAACGAGACATACCTGATGAAACTGGAGCAAGATAGGAACGATTCTGGCATGTCGGAATGGGAGTTGGAGAGTGCGCTCCACGAGGATAAGTCGCTCGCCGACGCGGAAGAGGGTCGAGAGGGTCACGAGGCCCCGGCCTTGTTGGGAAGAAACGCTGATTAGAGGTCGGACCCGTGGGGTCGTGAGAGGGCGCAAGTTTCGGGACGGCATGAGTAGTACGAACTGCGAGTGTGGATGATATGAATCTGGCTGATTCGAGGGGTAAGATGGGCCGCGCCTTTATGCAAGGCAGACTGACCGCCTCCCCTCATCGCCGTAAACGCCCCGCCTGAAGTCGCGTATTGTCGAGGTCGCGACTCACGACACCGCTCAGATCAACCCAAAACGCCGAGATTCAGCGTTTTTCGCCAAGGCGTTGACAACGCTTCTTCTCGTATTCCGCCTGTACTTTCCTGCCCGAAGGCCTCGTCCCTGCAGGAACAAGTTGTACGTTGGCGATTGATGGTTTCATGTCATTTTTGTAATAGAGTACCGTTTTTTACCGTTTGCTGGACCAGCCTCCAGGCGTCCCTGAGGTGCCCGACACCATTTGAAACCGGACGAGTGACGTTCCCTAGTATGCGCCATCATTTCAGCCCGACGATGACTCTTGTCAAGGTCGCGAGTTTCCCCGCCCGCATTGCGGCGTAAAGAAGCAGAATGAATGCTGTCCACGAATGCAAGTCGGGCGGGGATTTGTTTCAGTTTCATGGCGCGACGTCGGCCTCCGATATTGAAGGAGAGTTTGCTCATTGTCGTGTTCGTACATTTGCGCAAGCAGCCTCCTTCCTCGAGAGGATAAATAGCATTCGTACTCTCAAAGGACTTCATCATTTTCGACAACTCACAGCCGTTTATTCATTCATGCCGCGTCCTCTACAGCTGTACTTTACAGGGTCGTCAACCGCCACCTGCGGGCTAGCCTCGTAAGTTACAATTCCCATTCTCACCTTCCATCGTTACGTTAACGATCGCTACGCAGGCTCAGCCTCGAAATCATTTATATGATTATCCGTTATTTCGGCACCATCGACCTTCTGGTGTGGGGCCACCTTTCCCGGGCATGTCATAGACAAGCCGTTGGGGAATGGCAGCACCGCTTCTGTGTTCTTCTGGAGCCCTTCATGCGAGACGTCCACGAATTCCAGGCCTCCATCACCCGTCTCCGGGCGTGCGTTGCCGGCCCCGTTGCACTCGCCCTTCTCGACTGGGGGAACTTCAGCGTGGCGCGGGCCACTTTAGACATATACGTTCCCGTGTCTAAAGCTTACCGCATGCAGCTGTTCCTGACCCGTAGTGAACACTATCATTTGCGCAGGAAGATACAGCTCACCTACGGCGAGAACGAGAACCTGCATCTCGATACCTGTTACGAGTTCGAACGCGAAAGTAAGATAATTCGCGTTCGTTCCGTTCGTGCGGAGTCCTTCTTCGGTGCTGTTCCCGCCGCGTGGTGTACCATTCTCATGAATGCGGTAACACCGGCCGGCATATACTGCGCATATCCCGCCGCCACTCTCGGTGGGCGAGGCGTGATCAATGGGCATTATCTCGATTTCGACGGGATGCCAGACGGCGTTCTTCCCAAGCTATTGACCAGGTATCGCGAACGCGGCTACGATATCCGATGCAATCACTTGGCATGGATGGCGGAATCGCACCCGCAGGCCAGCTGCCCCGGTGGAGGTAATCAGCTGGGAGGCGAGCTGTGTCCACGTTTTCCTCGTCATTCTCGCGACAAGTATTCCTTGTATGTTCCGTTCACAAGTTTTGCGGAGGCGCATAGGCGGGAGGCTATGAGAAGGGCGGATCCGGATAACGTGGAAAGCGTTGTTTGGCAATTGGGAGGGGTGGATTACCAGAACGAGATCAACCTGTTCGTCTTCTACACCTGCGAAATGCGCGCCATAAACAACTTGGTCCTGTAGTTTATCCTTTAGCCACGGTTCGGATCGGAATATTGACGCAAAGAGCCTCTCCCCTCCCGTTATAAATACATGTACCGTAGTGCGCATCGATAGCCCTAAAACCATGGCGGAAGCTGAAGTCAGCGATCGCCTCCCAGCTCTACATTTTAAACCTGCGTACTTCTCTGAGCATGCCTGCGAGTGGCTAACGGATGATTCATACCGCTGTCGGCCTTGTCTGGCAATCGCTGATAAGCCCGTCACTTTCTGCATACTTGGCTATGTTGTATCTGCCCGCCTTATCCATCACACTGGCGCGTTACGCCATCGCATCTCCCTGGCACTCAGGCCTTACGATCCTAAGGACCTCGGCTGCATGCGAAAGATGCTACGAGGCTATGCAAATCCTCCGATAGGTAATATAGTCGTCACCTCAAACCGCATCGATACTCACAATACCCTGGTAGAGTCGAAATCTGCCCCAGCAGATCGTGATATTATCAAGGCTGCCAACAATATGAAAATCAGGTTAGGGATCCACGGTTGCACTCAGGTACGCCGCGGCATAAGTGGCTAAAATAACTAACAGCTCACGAATACATAGATAATGCCGTTCACGGACGTCTACGACGCATCCCAACGTTACGGCGCACATTGGGAAATGGCTATGATCCCGCCCGAATGCATATCGATGGATGATCTTGTCGTCTTAGAATGCCGCATGATTCGTCAAGATATCTCTGGGTCGCACGGTACCCTCTGGGAGACAAAGTTGGAACTGATGGGTGTGGCCCTATGGGCGGATGACGCATCCATCCTGATCGATCGCAAGGTTCGATGGGACGTCCTGACTGCAGGTAGTGATAACGCAAGTGTTGACACGGAGTTCAGCGACGGTTCGGAATCTAGCGATCGTACACGCAAGGAGTCCGAGGAACTTTAGTATTATGGACTCGAATAGCCACGTATTTCGACACTTACATCCATACCAAGCTTACTTGTCTTCTCGTGTAATGATTAATGCTTATAACAGCCTGCATCGCGCGGTCGGCATCGAGCAGTCGGCATCGTGCCGTCTGCGACCCACAATGATGGAAATTGTAGACATGTACTTCCGTTTAGCTGAGTAGGTAATTCCATACAACGAGTCAATCACGTATCGGAGGAGACGTCTAGTAACAAACAAAGTCGTTCGTTAACCAGTAAAATTGTCAGGCATGGATTTAGATACCCGACGCTGAAATCCACGCACCTTCAGGTACAAAGCGTATGGAGTTTGTATTGGCGAGTAGGTCGCAGATGTACTAGATAATGTTAGAAGGACAAGCTAGGCGGCATGGTAGTAGAGTGTCGAGGTCGTTCAAGCCGGGCGCGGACTTGGAGGTCCGGACTTTTCTGGCCGGACCGACCCATATGACGTCATATACTGAGGGCCCGGGGTCGTTTGACCCCCAGCACAATTAGGGTTACACTGGGGTTGGGGTTCCTAATCCGTACCCCTAAAACAGATCGAGACCCGAACGACTCGGCTTTGGACTTGTCACCCACCTGCCATGATACGCAAGTATCTTATACATACAGAAGGTCAACAACAAGCTACTCGTCGCATCGCATGGTGGTTTGTCTACAATTCAGGTATGTCTTCTGCCATTCTCATTTCACCTCCCGATGTTTTCCACTGCTGGTATGTCTTCTCGTTCAATCGCTCAAGCCGTTCATCCTCGAGCAACAGGTCTGGATTATGGGCTTGCAGGAAAGTTCCATCGTCAAAATCGCGAAGTAGCCGAATATTTGCTCGTCCATGACTCCGGGATAATGCGACATACAGGTTGAAAAGCGTCAGCTTTCCCGACGGCGGCGATGCGATGTCCACAAGGACGAAAGGGATAGTCTGGCCTTGCGCGCGGTAGTCGGTCACTGCATATGCGCCCGTTATCGCGAATTGTCTTCGATGTACGGTCCGATGAACTCCGTGTTCGCCTTGTCGCGATTGCAGTTTGATTTGCATGGTAAGATCTAGGGGTTGCAGTGGAACGACATCCGAGTCAAGACCCTCCAACTGCGAAGCACGCGTCTTGTCCATTTTCACCAGTACGTATGCTGGTAAGTACTCCAGCTCCACGATCTCTTCATCCCCTATTGACGGCTCCCTTGGATCGAGTACAACGTCTACTATGGTTCCCCTTGCGCCATTGGTCAGGTCCAAATCGGTTTGTATGTTTCCAGTGACGAGAACTTTCATCCCTCGGGCGAGCTCAATACTCCCGGGTAAATCGTGTTTTCGAGCCCGGTTTGCATTCTTCAAACGCATAGCAACGGCATATTTCTCGGCGTTGGTCAAGTTTCTCCATCTCCCCTTATCCCAAATTCGGTCCTCACAGTTCACTACGAACAGTCGCTCTCCGCTCTCCTTACAATGCTTCATGAGTGCCGCGTGGTTCCAAGCGTTCCGAACAGCATGCCGCGGAGTTACCAGAACGCAGTTATTCCAGGGCGGTTTCGAGAAGTCGATACGCTCGGTATTCGCGCCAAGAACCAGGGACCGCAACATGACGAGATCGTCTTCCTCCATCTGCCCGGCGCGCAAATGATGCAACATTCGTAGCCATACGTCGTCGATGACTCGAATCTGCTCTTTCAAGATAACGACAGTCTCAAAGGACTCGTAGATTCGTCTACCAAGGCTACAAGACTCTTTGTCGGTGACGGCCATGGGATGGAAGAGGTATTCGGAGGAGTTTGCGACGACGGGTGGAAACTGATGTAAATCTCCGCACAGTATGATGCTGATTCTCCCAAAGAAGTCCACGGCGGTTTCTGACGACCATCCCAATTTCGCTATTGCCATATGGTTCGACATCAGATACAAAAAGGACTTCTCCAGCATGGAGAATTCGTCGTCGATGAGTAACCAAGTGTATCGCCAAAACTGTTGCTGCTGCGCCTTGACCTTATCCGACATATGCACCTGATGGTTGATGGGGATGGCCGCAACAACATTACATGTTTTTCCATCGATGAGGGACGCAGCTACGCCGGTGTATGCACATTTCACCAGCCTATATCGTAAGCCTCTTCTTTCAAATTCGCGTGTAATTGTCTGAATGACCTTTGACTTGCCCGTGCCGCCTTCCCCGTAGAGGATCATCCGCAAGGGCGATATGTCGTCTCTGCCGTTGGCCCATTGGGTAATATACGACCGTACAATGTCAAAAGCGCGATATTGATCCTTGCGTAGTTCAGAAATGCTCGCTGGTTCCAGGCCCTCGCCGATTGATGAACTCATATTGGTGGTTGGGCGCGAGGGCCCTTCAACACCATCCAGCGGCACTTCTTGCATGGGAACAACTGATGGAGGAATATCCGGTACGCCCATCATTCGCTCTTGGTTTGTGATAGGTGGGCAATAAGCCATATTCTGGGTTTCAACGTCTTTGGCTAGCTGTGTTTGCCAGCGATTGAGACGAGCAAAATCCTCCCGAGACGCTTGCCGTACGACGCTGCCTTCGACATTCCAGCCATGATTATCGCTCTCAAAAATGCGTGCTTGCTTCGCTACCTCAAGTGCAATATTGGCATGAAGTTGTTCTCGAGGCGATACGGCGCTCCGAACCAAGGCATCTATTGCATCCTGATCATAGACGATTTCTCCGGGGCCCGCCGCGCCGTCCTCCATTTCGACATCGTCCCCAGCGTATGCGCCGTCATTATCTACTGCGGAACCGCTGTAGTCGTCGACAGGTAAGTCGTCTCGTTCTCGGTCATCTTCAGCGGCGTTCTTACATTCATGGAAGTATTGCATGGCGCTGAGGATGCGATGATAGGTTTCTGGCCTACCAGGCTGGAAATTGGTAAAGGCCTCCGACCAGGTTTCATTTGGAGCCTTCAGATCTGTATCCAGACGCCTCCAAGGCTTGAGAAATAACAAGGCGCAAGCGTAGTACAAATCCTGTACTGCCGGGTCGTCCCGGCGTGGAAACCAACGGCCCACTATTCGCACAAGATTTCGATGGTTTGGCGACCTGAAAACCCGTTGCTTTTTGTTTACTTCGGGGTGGGGTGCCAGATATCGAGAACGAGGATTCCTCTTACGGCCTCGCCTAGGACGCGTCTCCTCATCGCTGTTATCAGCGTCGCCATCCTCAGATAGCGTTCCAAGTCCTTCATGGCCGGAAGATGCATTGTTGGGATTGACACGTTCTTCGTAGGTATGTAAGAAGAACTGAAATAGGTTAAGATTGTCTAGCTCATTGCCTCGGTACTGGTAGTCCACAACTTGACTTCGTACGGTCACTCGGCCTTCAGGGTTGAGAATGAGCGTTACAGGATCTGCGTCATTCGGATCCCGTATCTATCGCAGATAACGTTAGTACGTGGGAATTGTTCAGCTCCAAGTGACTTACCTCAGGATCCGTAGGACCGAACGTGCTACGCCTTTGTTCTGGCATATCGGTCAAACCTTCAACGGACGACACGGTCTGTGGCAGCTGCGGTAAAGTCGATTTTCTACACCAAGTCAATAGGTGATACAGAAACTTATGGAGCGTTTACCTATCTGCCAGCCCAGGAAACTTCTCCAACAATGCGGCGACGAAGCTATTCCAATACAATGGCGTGTACATGTGCGAGCGCAGGACGTCACCCCAGCCCATGAGATATGCGAATACCATAGGTCCCGAAAGTACTTGATGCAGCGTCATGGCGTGTGTTACGCGAAAGAGCAAAAGCCGCTGATTATCCCGAATGCTATCCACATACTCAGCTTTGGGGTGACTCATATGGTAAGCATATCCCTCGGCCATTACTGCGGCAATGTTGTAATTGTGACTTTGCTTCTTTGAGGTGTATGTTGTGACGTAGAAAGTGCAGTTATTTGTGTCTCTGCCGCTCGTGAGTAACTTGAAGTCGACGTTGCATTTAACACACACGATAACATCCGGCTGCCAGGCGTTGAAGAGTCCGCACAAACGTCTAGGACCCCACTCGCCATTTTCTTTGATGAAGGCCTCCGAGGCACAAGCCCAAGGTGCCCGGCGCTTACAGTACAGTCGACCTCGCTTGTCCGGAAAGATGCAACGGCCGACCTTACACTCGTGAAACTGCTCTGCCCGTGCTACGCGCATCTCCAGGTTTTTTATGGTATCGTCGAAGTGGGGTGCATATGGATCTGGAGGCCGACTGTATCCAATCTCTGCCTCGACAGGGATTGCCTTCGATGATTCCTTGGTCTCAAAACCTGGTACGTATGCGTGCATATTTGCCTCAATGTAGACCTTAACCTTCTCGCGAAAGTCTTCGGCCCGGAGCATTACGCGCATGTCATCCGCTGAGGGCGTGTCCTTCAACCAGAGCAGCATATGGGTATGTAACGATCCTCGTCCCTGCGATTCCACCGCGCCAAAGTATGCTGCAACCCGTCCTAAGACACCTGTTCCAGATTCAAGTTGGAATTTGGTTATCTTCACTTGAAAAAGCGTCTCCAGAATCGCTCGGATAATCAAGTGGAAGTACTTTGCTCCGATGTAAGGATCCGCGGCAACGTTGTGAGTCCTTTCCTTCTTCTTAGGCCCTAATGTCGCATCAAAGTTGTCTAGATCAATATCTTCGCCGACTAAAACCTGAAATACCGGATCGTTGACGTCATTTGGGTTCAGCGTACACCAAATGGTCGGCGGACCATACGCCAGGCAAGTGGACCACATCTCACTGCGCCACCGAAAACGAGCCTGGTCAGTACCCATGACTCGTCCCGCTGTTGCATGCAAATGGCGCCTGAGAACCGCAACTGCCGGATCGGAAAATGGTATATGATGCTTTTCCTCCTCCTCTGCCTTTTGTAGTTTCTCCGGTGTTAGAGTGGCCAAAATCCGTGCGTCTCGTACGAAATCCCTTCTTTCCATCTGAATCCGAGCTGATCTCAAGGCTTCCCGTCTTTGCAAAATACCAAAAGCAACAAAAGGAAAAGTGGGATGTCGCCGGAACCGGTGGTCGCCATTCTCGAGTAGCCATCGAATATGGGTCTCATATCCAACTTGTACCGAACGGCGGGCCTCCGGACCACCCCGACCAAAAGGGAAGAGACATGGAAAAGCCTTCTCCCAATAGTTCTCCTCATTCGATGCATCGGTAGGACTTTCGTCCTCGTCCCTGTTGTGTGCCCCGGGCCCAAAATCGGACACAAAGCGCGTGCTTGGGCGGACCGCATATATCCCCTCTCGTCTTTGTTCCCATAGATTTGATAGTCCCCACAGCTTAACGTCTTCAGCCGATAACGACGTCAAGTCCGTATCGACCGCGCCAGAAACGGTGATCGGTACGACATCTATAGAAGTTAGTTGATACGGTAAGGGTTCCATCCACAAATAGTGAGCCGCATACCTGCATTCTCGCCGATACGCTCAGCGTTGATGTTCAGCGAAAGCCTATTGGATGACGCTACAAAATGGTTGAAGTAGTTCAGGACGCATATTCACATACAATCGCTATGTACGTTATCTTACCATTGTTCCGCGAGCTCTCATCTGGTACGTAAGGTGCTTCTCCTTCCTCAATGAGATCCATGTCGGTGGACTGGCGCACGATGCTCGATATTTCTACAGGTACGTCGTCATCGGGAAGCCTTGCCAACGCATGTTCGTCGATAATGATATTGCCGTAGTATTTTGGATTGTTCTCCCTAAACCAGAGCAATGCTGCTCTCACGGCATCTCGACGAACTCGAAACAGGTGTCTCAACCAGGAATTTGGCAAACGGCCCTGCCCAATGAACGTAATTGCAATTAAGGAAGACAAGACCTCCGGAGCATGGGGCATCAGGTTACCCTGGATCATGGATGCCGCCCCTTGCACATCGAGCGAGTAACTGCAAACACTTCCCGCCATTGCCCGCTGCAGTTCAGGATGCTGGTCCTCGCCACTCTCATCAGCCAAATCTCGCGGCGAGCGGTCCCTCGGGTATAGTTTGAACACATATATCCGCGGAAATACCAATGCTACCAGCTGCTGCTCCGGGAGAGTCAATCGCTGTAAGATCCAAGGTACGGACCCAACCCACAAATCGTTCGCTAGCGATAACTGTGGCGGACTTGACCTTCGTTCGGCAAGAGCTGCAAGACAGTCGTTACAGATCATGATGTCGATATCTGCACCAGCGCCTCTAACAACTCCGCGAGGATCCAGAACTACGCCCCCGTATAGGTCTTGTGCAACATGGACACGCGTCGGCTGGAGCCGTTGTAAGTTTGGAATCTCCTTCAGCGGAATCTCCTCCATCCCGCTGTCCCCGACGTTACGTTCTCGGGCGCAGACCGCGCATACCGCGTGTCGCAACGCATCATTTGATGTCGCATCCCGATATGCTTGGTAGCATTTCTGTCTTTCATCCATAGTAGGCAGATTCAGGAACTGCACTGGATCAACAGCGTAGGGAGAATCCGGGTCGTCCACCTCATCCGCTAATCGCCTAGCTTGACGCCGCTGCGTCTGTTGTGCGGTATGCTTCCGTTTCCGCATAGCAGTCCGCGCCGCCCTGTTCTTCCGCGCATCCTCCACAGCCTGCTGAAGGCAAAGCCGTAGGTCGTCATCGGCTTCCTGCAAAATCCACGCAATGAGGTCCGGCTTTGCCAGCCGGTGCTGGGCCCGAGGAATGGTCAGTCTTCCGCAAAGAAGGGTGCGCAAGTCATTGATGGTCAGGATAGATAGCGATTCTAGAGTCAGAGTTGTGTCCATAAGTCCAGACGAGACGATATGCAAGGGCTTTTGCTAGATTATGCGGAGCGCGCTTTCCCAATCTTTGCAGATATCTTTGTTCGCGGCCGAGTGCAGGTGGGCTTTTACTTCCGCTGATCAACTGACACTGATGCGTCCCATGTTTCGCATAGAATGAATACGAATATCGGGGCCTCAATATGATGAAGTCGTCCAAGCCATAAACGATGTACCGTACCGAGTGGAGAATGTAGGGTGCGGCAGCTGCACGCTGCGCGTTACGACTTGGACACAGCCCGAGCGTAGCTTGCGTCGTATATAAGTACCCTCATCTCTCCTCACGAGCTCTCTCATTCACTCCAGTTATCATTTGCACAGCGTCGTCCTTCATGGATACTATTGACAACTTTGACTCTACTACGACTTCCAGAGCCCATACTCCGGTTTCGCCGCTCACTCCTCTGCCCGATACTCCCGACCCCTCTACGAAAGCAGCTGACTCTCCTAACTCTTCTCAGCTCGCACCGCAACCTACTGTAGGCGCAGGTCGCGCCGCCAGTGGATCGGCTCATCTTGCTGATCCTTCTTCGACCCCTGAAACCCTTTCTAACATTACTTTGAATCCGATTGCACGCCGTCGCCAGCAGCTACTCGACGACCCTCTCAGTATCTACCTGGGCGGGCCCCATTCTGCCCTTCCGATGGTAGGGTGGGTGCGTCATAATCGAACGAACATATGTGTTCGTGCCGAAGCTGCCACGGAGTACGAACGTCTCTGCGAGGAGTACCACAAGCATCCGGGGGATTCTACACCTCCCTCAGTTCCAGACCCCGCCGTCTTCACGGCGATTGTTCGTTTGGCAGACGACAAGTTTTTCCTCCAGTCAGATGCGAACTACACCGGCAGAGGCCCTTTCACCATGTCTTTCGCCGATGTGAAGATGACGGCGCTTGCAGACGCCCCAAGCAGCGTTGACAAGGACTTTTCGACTGTTTTGGCGAACTTGGACGCTATCGTGCGCGCCCACAAGACTAGAGGTTATCAAGCTGTCAAAGGCTTGTTTGATATTGGTAGTGGACATCGTACAATACGGATTCGACACGTCCTGTTTACGGTGCGTCCAATTTTCCCTCTAATGATCGCGTTGTACTTATTGCCCACTAGCCTAGAGCGGATGTTGAGTCGGATACGGAAAACCGTTCGTCTATGCGCTACGTCTTCAGCTATGTCTCTGCTTACTGTTTGTGCTCCACCCCAGTTGTCCCTCCGGAGTTTACGATTGCAGAGTGGCCGGTCAATCCGAAACACACCGCGGCAGTCCAGGACATCGCAACGATGCTCGATACTCACGTCGTCAACTACTTACCCGCCTTTGACATTCACGGACACTTGATATCGCCCTCTGATTACGAGAAGCAACTCCGTGGCGCAGTGGTCGCCTTACGCTTTACGCTGACACACTGGGCCATACGGGGACGATCGCAGGTCCCCCCTTCAGACTCTTTTGTGGCAGATATCGAGGATATCAGCGTTGTCGAGGAACCGTCAGATTTGGTCGTGGTTGGACCGAAGAAACGTCGTCGCACCTTCGCGATGAACGACCCCTACTACCCCTCGAAGAAACAACACAGGCTTTTGGACTGAAAGGATTACTGATCAGGTCTATCTTTCACCACTCAATTGTCCGATTGTATGAGATCTTGACTCTTCTCACATACGCTTCTTAGTAATACTGGCAGCCTTGCCACAAGTAGGGGCAGCTACTATCTGTCTATCCGTAATCCTTGTATGTTTGACTCGCATGTTACCACTAAGCTGCACTGTGAAAGCGAGTCTCGCCTCACAACTGTAGCAGAACATTTCATAAGATTGTAGGTAGGAGGTATCCTCACAGAAAGGCTTGTATTTGTAGTAATAATGCTATCGAATTCCCTCTAGTAGCACCTGAACAATGACCGTGGTTCCCAGCGATTGCGTACCTGTTTACGATACACTTTCGGACTATCGAGTCTGCGAAACCTCTTGAGGCGTAGCGATAATGCGACGGTAGCAGGGCAAGTCGCTGAAACTCCTGCTGCACCCTCTGCTAGCGACGATTAGATCGAGCGGAATGTCTGTAACCCACATCAGGTAGGACACCTGAGAGAACAGCAGACGCGTCTCAGTACGCTAGTCTCGCGAGGCGGCGTCGCAACGGAGCGAGTGCCGACGTATCTCTGCGGTTGTTTCATTCTGCATTCACGTCACCCTGTAAGTTCTGGTCGAGTCCTTCTTCCTACAAATTTTCGCCGACAGCCTCTGATGGCCTACTACTTCTCGTACGACCGACCGGGACTTTGAGCTCACACGCCGAGGTCTCGATGGTAAGAGTGGGCACACTGAGCGAAGGCAAAATGAGAAGGCCGCTCATGGCTGCTTGCGTTGGGAAGAATGAATGAAAGGCGGTAGGTGAGTGGCAAAAGAGGGAAGGATCGCTGGGACGAGAATATGCCCTAGTCCTAGTCAGGCGCGTTGTGCGCCTTTTAGCGCCTAGCGTCCCGCTCTGTCTGCCACCATCCACCGTGCCTTCGTCACAGACACCCACTCCCTTCTTCGCTACTGACCCTTTTCTCTCTCTTTAGATATTGCGTTCTATGCACGCCTGCCTCGGTGCTATCATGCTCTCGCCCGCCGCCACGCCCACAATCCGCCGCCACATCCATTGTGCTCTCCGCGTCACCCGCAATGCACCGTTCTCGCCTCGGTAGTCTCAATGCCGCACACGCTCTCGTCGCTCCCTATGTGCCTCACGTCCGTGTCGTGATGTACGAACATAACGACCTCCATGAGTTTGCTGGACTCTGTAAGCGTGCCGGTCTTAGACAGCCCATGGAGGCTAGTATCAAGGCGACACGCGAAGCTTTCTTTTCCGAAAGAAATCTTCGTGCTGTACACCTTTCGCTAGCAAACCTCCCATGGACTGTCGCCTTCCATGTGGAGACACTCTTGCGCGGCGGGCTGATCAACACACAGGAACTCCTGATTATTCTCCTGGAGCCCATACGCGACCTCTGTGTCCATTCGTGCAATGCCGCAAATACGATGCGACATCTTGTTCAGGCCATGCGACAGCGGAGACCCGGCGAGGACATTCTCGGACGCTTCAAAGACGCGTGCGCAAAGCATGAAGTCGATGGCTCGCCCAGACGTTTGTCGCACAACCAGTTCCTCTGCTTACAGCGTTGTCGCCACCCCCACCCGTCTCTTACCGGAAGGTCCTTACGTCATTCAGTCCAACCGTGTTCTGCGCGAGTATAGGGACTACAAGGATCACTTCCTTCGTTTAGAGCTTCGCGACGAAGATAGGCTTCCATACCGGCCTCAACAAGACGTAAGGTTTCTTCTCCATGTAAACAGAGACTACCTAACGGTGTACTCTCGCAGATTGATTCGGAATTGTTAATTGATACCCGGTTTCTCGACTTGCTCGTAAACGGCTTCATATTTGGGGGAAGACACTTCAAATTTCTGGGTTGGTCCTCCTCTTCCCTGAGTACGCACTGTTTCGTGTTCGTTCACCCGGGGCAGTACGCTTTCTTGGATCCGGATACCATCCGCAAAGGGTTAGGTAGCTTCATCGAAGACAGGTCGATGCAAGTGCTCAGGCAGCCCGCTAAATATGCAGCACGTCTAGGGCTCTCTTTTACTGCGACTGATGCTGTAGGTGTCAAGATTCAATACGGCGAGTTCGAGCGTATCCCCGACTTGGGCTGCGAGGAATACCCCCACACAGATGGCATGGGAACCATTTTCCCCCAGGTCATGGAAGAACTATGCAAGCTATTTTATGAGCAGCGAGGAGTCTGGCAGGGTCAAGTCGTCGAAACTTCAGTGGTGCGCCTCATGTTTCAATTATCGTTTACATTCACTTACTCTCCATTTATTCTCACTTTCTCATTGTGCAGGCCCAGATTCGCTTCGCAGGTAGAGTTCACGAGCGGCTTATTCCCGATAATGTCTAATTCTATCAAATAAAAATAGGCTGCAAGGGTGTCGTGGCTGTCGACAGACAAATGCCCAAAGGACTGAAGATGCGACTTTATGAGTCGATGATCAAGTATGATTTACCCAAGGAAAACGAAAGCAAGGATTGTGAGATTGAGATCGTCAGACTGTTCGACACTCCGAATCAATGTTACTTGAACAGGTATGCGGTTCCGTGCTACAGACATGCCGATCTAGATGCTCACGCACCCGACAGACCCCTGATCACCGTCCTCGAGGACCGAGGCGTGAACGCGAAGAACTTTAAGAAGTTGCAGCAAAATGCGATCGCGGCCGTCCACCAAGCCAGCGACACCATAGCGGGCTGCAGGCAGCTGTTTAAAGAAAACGCGCTCGGTCGTACCTATAGCCTGGCATTCATCCTTCAATGCCTCGGAGCCATAGGGCTTGGTATGAGCTCAGAGAGACCGATGCATACGCTGGAGTCCTTTTTCATTCATCGGCTTGTCCACTACGCGAAGCTTGCGGTGCTGCGAGACATGAGACGCCGTGCGCGTATTCCCGTCCCGGGGAGCTGGCACCTTGTTGCAACTGCAGATCAGGGGCCTGCGTATGAGAAGGAGGGTTACGGTAATGTGTATAAATTGAAGGAAGGGGAGATATATGGTATGTTTCTCGTTTGGTGTACGATGTCGTACCCTCCTCATTGTCCTGGTGAAGCATGCGTCCAGAGATCGGCAGACGAAGAGCCTATTTACATCGAAGGCAACGTGACTCTTGCAGGATCTCCTGTCGTCGACACAGGCGAAAGTGGGTCATATCCTATTTTCAAATTCTAGAATAATGACAACAGCATTGCATCGCACAGTCGTGCGGGTTTACGCTACAGGGAAACCGCCAGATGACAAGGTCTGTTTCTTCAGAGGCTTCAAGAACGTTGTGGTTCTGCCGGCAGACGGTACATGTTATCTTCGGCTCAGTACATTTTCGTACTAAATCTCTATCTCAGGCAGTGAGCGATCCCTGGCGTCCAAGCTGGGCGGGGGCGATGTGGACGGGTGAGCTAGCCGTACTATAGGGACACGTATCGGCGTTCTCACTGCTCAATGGGGAAAATCAACAGGGATATGGTATCCGTGATCACCGAAAGCACACTGCTGCCTTCGATCATCGATGACCCGGCGTAATATCCAAAGATTCCCCCTTACGAAGAAGATCATGACTGTACGGCGGAGGACATATGTCGGTTTGCGGTGAACTATATGCAGTATGATGTCCTAGTCAGTTTCCGTTGCCGACTCATATACTGTCAAGTTCACTTCATTTGTGTTACAGGGCCTCTTAGCTGACAGGCATCTATTGATTGCTGGTAAGTCGACCTCAGCCTGGCTTACAGATGAGTTATGTCATTAATTCAATCTGTGACCAGATCAATCGCAGGTTAGCGGGCTTCTTTTTCACCTGACAAACCTGGGTGTTGGCATATATGCTGCGTGCAGTACGGAACTCGCGATCTCGCATGCAAAGAAATAGCCAGGCTGCACGGACAAGCCGTCGACTATGCGAAACACGGCAGCCCTGTCAACATGTAGGCTGCATTTTCTGACCGTCGCCTGGGTATCGCGTACTGATGTCAAGTGCTGCATGCAGCGAAAACCTGCCCTCCACGATCATACGAGGGCACAAACCCGACTGGAAACGGGCCGACGACGCAGACCCGCGCGACGCAGACTACTACGAGTCTGACCGTGCGTTGGGAAAGCTCTACCGGAACATCACCCCCAGTCTCCCCGCCGACTCACCACCGCCGACGTCGTTCACGGCGAGGAGCGGGTCCCTCAGCGACACGATCTCAGAGGCGCTGAAGCCCTACATTGTCCGTCAGCTTGGTATTCAGGCCGTCCACACGCCCAATGCAGACTTCCGCGACCTCGAGCCGCTGTTCCGCGGCTACGCAGACGAACTCAGCATGATGCGCTCGCTGCACACGTTGAAGAACGCGCCCGGGAGCGTGCTGCTCGAGGAGGAGGTTGTGCTGGGGGTCATCTTGGTTGGGTGCTCGCTGAACAAGCATAGGAGCGATCGGGCGTATCGTATGCGATACGACGCTTCAGTATTGGTGGATAATATACGCGGACAGCTTTATAAGCGGGGCCGAGAAGAGCACTCGCAGGGGGAGATACGCGTTGGGTTGAGGAAGGCCTGGCGCTGCTGGAACTTTGCTACGAGACAAAGAGGTGTATCTGGGTCTCGCAGTTTTGCACTCATCGCTTTGAGGGCCGTTTTGGAGGCATTGGCAGCTTTGGGTGAGATTTCGGTGGAGGAGGAAATTGAGTTCGAAGAGTCCGCTGAGTCCTCGTAGATCTTCACATGGCTGAGTGTCGAACGATTGGCAAAAATATGCACTTGAAAGGTTATGTTGACACAATAATGTGGCGTAGCTTCTATGACTTCCCGAGCTTTCAATATTTCAATGGACAATGGACCAAAGTGCTGGTCAGTGGCCAAGGACTATTATTAAGGGGGGAAAACGGACTGGCAGTACAGAGAATCGAACCAGCGAATAGCTAAACACGCCTAGCGGGTGCTGGTGGGCGGTAGGCCTGCCGCTGCGGCTATGTTTTTGCCGCGCGCATCAGGCACACTTCCAGCGTAGCGCGCTATCAGTGCTTACATCAGCTAAGCGGCCCGACACAGCCTTCGTCAATCCAGGCCCAGATCTCGGCTCATCGTTCCCAAATCAGACTACAGCTCGATCGAAATGCGCCCTTCGCCTCAAGTATTATTTAGACTTAGCACTATAGTTCGGTTCCCACCAGTCAAACCTCCACCCAAAATCATATTCTATAACGGCCTCTATAGTTCTAAGCCTAAGGAACATGCTCAAGCGCTGCAAGCCGTTTGCGAAAGCCAGTGGTACTCCGCTGCAAGGACTGTAGGCATAGATGAGATCTTCGTCATGTAAGTAGAACGGCCGTTATGGTCGTCTATCTACTTATCCGAACCAGGTGCGGCTTTCACACAAGCTTCAGAGATCCGGTCCCGCACTTGACCGCTCGGATGTCCAGCCCGAGAGGATTTGCGGTCCACATCTACTTAGGTATGTTTAGCGTACGTTTCAATTGAAGAGTTCCGGGTTTCATTCACTCTGGAAGGGTCAACGTGAGATACCATCAATACCGCGGAATCTACTCTAGCATTTGTGCCCGCTTGAATAGAACTAGCTAGCTGTATATTCAGTATCGCTACGAGATAATGCCGCGTATGCCGAGGCGTGCCGAAGATGCCGCGGTTCAGCTCGAGTAGTGCGTACCTCGATCAGAATGCTTCAGATATGATGCCAAATACAATACATACCATGACGCTACGAACGTCCAAGACAAAGACTGAGCAGTGAATTCAGAACGAATCATCAAACATACGGTACATTGATAGGTAACGATATGTAATCGCGTTCACTACGAAGTTTCTAAACTATCGCATCAAACATGTATTCCAACGGAAAGATTTATGGCTCGAACGAAGTTCTTCCCTACAACATCAGCGAGACTTGCCAAAGAGACCTGACAGTCAAGAATCATGTCACTGGTGGATGAGCTTGAATGCTGGTACGTACGTCGAACGAGGCGTTTGAAGCTAGAAACGCGCGGCACTGAATCAGGGTTTTCGACCGCGACAGATCGGCGTTCGGTTCGCGTGTTAGCCACGGCCGCCTGCCTTGTCCGCCGGTCTACAAAACATGGGGTGAGTTCGCAACTAAACGTAACTTGCCTCGCCGCAGTGTGTGCACATACAAGTCTTCTTCGCCTTAGTGAAACTGGTAGGAACAGGACTATTGAACATAATAAGAGATTCAGCCGAGAAATCGCAATAGGTAAACCGACTTACATGCCCATTATGTCTTGAACTGGTTCGAGATTCAAAGTATAAACCTCCGAGGAATCCGAGGATGCGAGTGGCGGAGAATGTGCTGTAGACGCGCAACGGCACATGTCATCTTTGTTATCGGAGATGATCTTGATGATCTCTGATTCTGATAAAGCGCGTGCCCGCGTGGGCGGCCCTCTATTTGCCCTCTATACATGATAACCTACATGACTCTCTCTTACCTATATCATTAATTACTACATAGATTGATCAACTATATAGCAAGCTGCCTGTGCCAAATAACATGTGATAAGCCCCGGATCCAAAGCAATCAAGCAAGGTGGGTGGCGACGAAGGCGACCACTTTCATGTCGAGCCTGGAAGAAAAACATGGTGAGGTATAGTGAGACCCGGAACACCGCCCAATGCGGAACAGTCCGTACGCATCTTCCGGAGACCCCGTAAGCGAGCTGTTAGTACACCGATTCTGTTTGTCGGCTGACGCTCGACCCGGCACCCTTTTCTCCGCGTGCGCTCACTATCGGACGCGCGAGCCGCCTCATAGCAACCTGCGATTGACCACTATTACACCAAACACCCCTTCCTCATTGCTTGGGAATGCAATCACCTGGTCTTACGTTGGACAGCGGCATGCGCGAGCGCGGCATCGTCCAGCTGACGTCGGCCGTTGACGTTGGGCGAATCCTTAAGTAAGTTCCGCCCCATCGCCACTGCCATTACTGACATTTTCAGGCTTAGCTGGCCCGCGCATATACCAGTTTTTGAAGATGCGGACATCCTTCAGATTGTGGGCCTTGCCTCAATATCTTTTTACACGCAATACCTGGCCGAACGCCTTGTTCAACATCGTCTCGAACTTTTCCTACAACGCTTCCTTCCCGAACTGGACCCCGACATCTGGTTGGCGTTCATGGGCGCATGCCAAGCGTCCTTCACTGGCGCATCTGTAGTCGCGTTCTGTGCGCCTCCCTCGACCTGGCAGCCCATGGTCATAGACGTTGTGTTACCCCCTCACACATACGATCGGTTTTGCGACCGCCTCCAAGAGGTCACGCATGGCGCGATCCTTTCCACTCCACCCTCGCCCTCACTTACGCACGCATTTCCCGCATCATCGGGCATCGCACAGCGTCGTATCATTCGCACAGCCTATGCAACATTCGACATTCTATGTTCGGCAACGCATTGTCCTCTTACGCCCCTCACGTACTTCTATAGTACGCATTTGATGAATACTCTGTCAGCCACGGGCCTTTGCCTTGCGTACCCCCACTCCTTTTTCGACCGCAAGGGGGTTTTACATGGTCATCACCCCACCAACATAACTTCTGATGTATGCAGTGACTGGATTGCCCGCGGCTACCAGGTCGTTGCCAATGTTTGCGAACTCCAGCCACGCGGTCTACCAATCACTGAATGCGACTTATCAGGCCATTGCCCGTCCACCGTACGGTTTTTCGGCGACGAGCGATGCTTACTTATCCGCTTTGGCCCCCGCGGCTCTATTCTTGCCCTGCGACGCCTGCCGCGAATTCCCAGAGTATTGAGCGCATCATGGGTGTATGGCGGTTTGTCATGCGGGCCCTCCCCTTGTAATCTCGACGATAACCCTTTTTCAGAGTGCGTAATCGCCACGGACATGTATGACATTATGTAGATCGACCACTAATCAAATTACATCGAATTTTCCATCAATCACTCCACCACTAGTCTCTGAACGTCCTATCGCATGTTTAGTGGACCGATATACCCCCATGAGAAGCCACTTACAACTCAACTGCCCGCTTGACGAGTTGCTCGTCGCCCTTGCGCAAGTTGACCAATCGCCCTGTTTGCATTCCTTTCCGGAAAACAAGGACTGACCCTCGCACACGACTTCCTTGAATGCATGTCTGCATCGCTAGGTTTTCTTCTTGTGTGCCAGCGACCGTATGGAATATGGCGAATACGGTTCTGTCGACCTGGATGTAGCGGCGGCTGACTGTGTCTGAGCCGATGAAGGGGCCGAGGTCGGGTATGTCTTTACCATGGCGGATTGCGTATCGATGGGTAACCGCCGCTATGTATCGCGGGCGATGCTCATTGTAGGGAAACCAGTAGGCGCGGATGTTATGGAGAGAGTGGTACATGTTGGGTATGCTTTCTCTGACGACGAATAGCCTGGTTATATAGACTTTCGCACAGTGGCAGAGCACAGTAACCCGTAATAATGTCCTCGACCCCTGTACCCACCTTGGACTTCCACCTCTTATCCCGTACATCGCTCCTGGCTGGGTTAATCTCACTGCGTCACCCAGATCGTATTCCGGGCCGCCTCTATACGTTTTCACTCAAGGACCCACATCGGGCAAAGATCGTGCTTGTTCTGTATTCGCTTTACATCCCACGGACGTTTTTAACGCCTGGAAATACCCAACCCCGCATGGTTCGATAGCATGTACACCTTTTGCACTAGGTTTGATACATCATATCTCTGTCTTATCTATCATGCTTGATACATTATACTCCTGGTAAGCATAGGGGGGGCCTTTCTCCCTTGTTTGATACTTTAAACATATGTTTGAAGCATCAGACTTGCCTTCCCCTCTTGTTAGTGCCGGAAACTCCGGCAGCGGCATCATTCGGCATCCGCGAGCCATCAGCGGGCCCTCAAACTCAGCGCCGGCGCTCCTCCACAAAAGCGCCTCTCCAAAAGCGCCTCCGTCAAAGCGCCTCCGTCAAAGCGCTTCCGCCAAAGCGCCTCCACCAAAGCGCCTCTGTCAAAGCGCCTCCGCCAAAGCGCCTCCACCAAAGCGCCTCCACCAAAGCGCCTCCACCAAAGCGCCCCCACCAAAGCGCCTCCACAAAAGCGCGGCGCGTTGTTTCCACGTGCCGTTCGCGAGCGCACTGGCGGCTTTCCGTAATCGGTCAGCAGGTGGCGCCCCTTTGCTGCTAGGCCATCCGGAATAGCCCGATCGCTGTATAATGCGCGCCCGATATTCAATTGCGGCTGCTCTATTATATATATAGGAGACTAATAGTTTGCATGTATAGCTGTTGATGGATTCTCGCACGTATGCTACAGTAATTAGTTTCCCGGGACTGCAATACTAGACATCCGAGCAGATTATTATGCGGGATCGCGCGTAGGGCACGCGCAGCAGCGTCGAAGTCGTTAGCGATGAAAGCGGCACCGTTCCAAGATAGGCGCTGAGAGGGGCGCGCACTCTACGGCGGTTGATGGCGGGATTCCCATGTAATCTCTCAGCATGTTTTCAGGACTGCAGAGATTCAGATAAGGAACGTATACTACATAGCATTACCATGGCAAACGCCAGAAGATGCACCACATAGCTATACACTTCAGCGCAGTATATACAGGCAGCGCGAGGGTAACGACAGCGGGGAACCAAGCGCTACGGACTAGACGTGACGTGCCCTCTTCGCGGGGGGCTCGCCTTGGGGAGATCGAGGACTGCGGGTGTTGTGTTGGCTTTTGAGACTAAGGTTAGCAAAGCTCTGCCCGCCACCGTTATGGAAAATACGTACCTGGCAGACGACCGTTGTTTACGGACCTCTTGAAGCACCCAGAGGATATCTCGCATCATCATCCCCCAATCTTCCACGCCCGTGGCCTCCCGTAGCGCAATGAGTCCAGCGATAATGTTGAGGAAGCCGTTTGTACTTCCAATGGCCATCGAGGACCAGTCGCCGCTACCGCCGCGAGAGAGGAATTCGCCTTCTCGTATCCGCCAAGCCGGATTAATCTTATTCCACCAGGTTTTGAACTGCTTCGCGTACTTCTCGGCGTTCGTGACAATGACGGGGCCGGTGCGTGCGTTCTTGATCCACAGGCTGACTTCCGCCGGCCTGCTTTTCGGCTCAAACCCGACGCGCTGTGTACAACGTGAGCGTCGAGCGATTGTTTTAATGAATGATGAACTTACCGGCCCCTTGAATTCGAGATCTGCCTCGAGGAGTGCCCATTCGCGCAGCAGCGCGGACCACTCTCGGGAGTGATCGTCGCCTACTGCGACCGTCTCAAAAACTCCATAGTGCTCCTTCAGCCACTCAGGCCAGGACGCACGGTCGACACCGTTCGACGAGTCTTCGTGATCGGGCACAAGGGATACCCGCCCGCGTTCAGAGCCACTGTCGCCGTCATCGCCGTCGCCATCGCCGTCGCCACCGTCATCAGTCCCATCCGGGAGCAAATGGGCTAAAGAGTCGGATGAGGTGTCCATCACGATTGAGTCAATAGGGGTTGACTCACTCCTGTAAGAGTGGGTATTGTAGCGTGACGCAGAGTGGGGAGCGGGGGGGTCGCTGGTATCGGGGTCCGCGTGAGCAACCGGGGAAGCTCGCTGCTCAGCATCAAGCCTGGATGTCGTAGGTATAGAAAGCGCATCATTTAAGACGTCGCCGTGCACTGCTGTGATCGCGTTGGCAGTCCTGGCCGTGTTCACAGTGGCGGTTGATGCGTGGGCGACTGGCGCTTGAAGCGCCGCGTCTTCCCAAGGTTTTGGACCGACAGCGGCAAGCGCCTGGCGAAGACGCGCGATGTTATTCTGCCTGTCCAATTCCCAGTCGTCTGTTGCGTTGAGCTCCCTAATCCTTGCTCTGCGTTGCTTCTCCGGCAATCCATATACACTCTGCCTTAAGTCTGCACCCGCTCTCTCCGTCAGGATCAAAACCTCCTCCTCCAACCTAGTACTGGGGTCGGATGCTGCAGTGCGCGCGGGTTGTGCGCGACCTTTCGGCTTGGGCTTGGGCTTAGACCTTCCCTCTGAAGATTTCTCCGTGCTGGGGGTGAATGTAGACTGGGATGTGCTTTCGGTATTCTTACCGGCGGTTGAAGCGGACGTCCCCCGCTGTCCAGATTGTTCAGTCCGTCTGCTGCCGCTCCCACTCGCCCTAGTCTCACTCGCGAGTTCGCTAACATCTTGTAGTTCACCGGGGACCGTCCCTACATCTAGGATTTGCGCTGGGGCAGCTCCGTCCGGCCGTTCAACTCCTAGCAGGTACAAGTTAATAAGTGAGTAACCAAATTCATGGTGAGTACTTACCGCGAGTCGCATAAAGGAACTTTGTGTACTGGTCGATGACCTTCCTATCGAACCCCTCCGGATCAAATGCGCTGAATGAACGCGGCACGGGCTCAACAGTCTTGCCGTAGTCGACCGCACCGACCATGCATCGGCCGTCCTCGACGACGAGGCCGCCAATCAAAGTGATAGCCTTGAAACCGGTATACTCGCAAAGGAGTTTGAGAAGCGGTGTAACGACTACGGCCAGTCGACTTCTGGCCCTTTTATACGGTAAGCACACTTGCCAAACCTTCGACGTAGACGTGAATACTCACTCAGCCTGCGCTTCAGGATCTTCAGACGGCTCTCCGGACTGCGAGGCTGCGAAGCTCGCAGTCTCCTCCTCGAATCTCTCCTTGGCCTTGGTCTCATATTCCTGATGGCTTTCTCTGCTCAGTGTCTCGAAATACGCTCGCGCGATCGCGTTGCGGTCTCCAATGTGCGCCGTCAAACCCTTCGCCTTGCGCTCGTCGCAATGAGCATTCACGATGTCAAGGTTATCTGACATCCAAACCTGCCAGGCCGGTAACTGCTTCGGAGCGCGACCTTGCGGCGCACGCAACGCGGACAAGAGGCTCTTCCAGGGATTTTCTTTGTTGCTCTTAACGAGCTGATTACGGTAGCGATACCAACCCACAATGGACTTACTAATCGTGAGTACAGTGTTCGTATTTTGCAGCCGTAAATGTACTTACTTTGTTAGTGCTTTCTACGACTTTACTCTCGTCCCAGTTGGCCGCCTTCTCTCCTATGTCCTTCCGGCATTCCTCCCAAGAAAACTGTTGCCAGAACTGGGAGGTGGTGGTTTCCCAAAACTCGGCGGTCTCTTCCTGAGCCTTTCTGCCGCCTTGTGTGACCTGTATAGCTCCGTATGCCTCCAGTCTGCTCTCCAGAAATTTGAACTGGAGCCCCTGGAAACGGTCCTTGGCGCCCGGCCGTCTGCCCTTCGCTGCCTCTCGTTCGGGCTTCGTTTTCGATTTACGTTTTTTTGCCTTCGGTATAGACCATGTCGCCGACGATGGGATGTCGGGGGCGGAGTTGTCGTGCCCCAAGTGGGTGTTCTGCTCGTCGCTCGGATTCTTGTCGATATCGCCAGAGGCGGGCAGCGTCGTAGCTTCGCCCACAGCAAACATCTCGCCGTCGCGACCGGGCGCAGACCCGGCTTTGCCTCCAAGGCTCTCAAAGTCGACCATTTTCCGATATGCTGGTGAGCAGGCGTTGGATTTTTTTGGCAGCGAGTGGGCGCGAGGTGGTACTGTTTCTAGAGACTACAACCACTACGGAAGGCCTCCAGTGATGTTCATTTTCGGGCTGGAGCACTTCCTACGCTAGTTTGCTATTGTCATATTTTCGGATTGATGCTCATCAATAATTTATAGGAGGTGTGTGTAAACCTGCTCCGGCGAGCTGTTTGAAGAGGCCACGGGCGCGATCTGTTCCCTTGCGGCGCTTCCACTTCGGGAGAACACATGGGGATGGGCTTATAAGGGTGCGTTTTACGAACCTCATTACTCACGGCTCTTGTCCTCCAGCCACCACCTCCCCCGTCTCCTTTCATCTGTGTGAGATGCGTGAAGGCAAGCGTTCCTGTCGCTGCCAGGGCCGATGTGCCTGCCAGAACGAGCGGGATGTGAGCCCTACTCACCCGCCAACCCCGACACCCACAGAGGTTGTCAGCATTGATGCCCTGATCGACGAGTTCGGCTTTCTGCATTTCGAGTAAGTGTCTGGCTTTTCATTTTCCTTCACCAGATGCAGACTGATGAGCGTGCGACCAGCTTCCCGCCGGTCGCTGCCTGCGACGTTCTCGGTCCCAACGAGATCGCCGAAGACGATCCTGCCCCCATGCCGCCCCTCAACGAAGCGGAAGAGTGGTACCTTGTTTCAGTCGGCAGGTTCATCGGTTGTTTTCTGACTTGGTAAGAGTCTTTTTATTTTATCTACCTACCCAACATCTCTGACAGTCTTACAGGGAGCAGGCCGGTGCATTGGTCAATCGGTTTCCAGCCAACCTCCACCGCAAGTACTCGATCTGGAACGAGATGTGGGCAGTCTGGGTCAACAACTGCATCAATGGTATTGTCCGCGGCCCTTTACACCCTGACAGCGTCGTACCCTTCGTAGTCTCGCGTGCTGAAATCGCACGGCGCATCGCCGCAGAGACTGCGCGCCGCCGGGACGCTGCAGAGGCTGCCCACCGCGCCGCCACGCTGTCGTCCGAATCCCAGGCAGAGCCGACGGCTACTCCCACCATTCCCGCCGCCCCAACAGCCAGCAGTTCCTGTGCTGCCCCCGTCTGTCGCAGCGATAACTCGCCCGCTCATCCGGGAGCGCTACCGCCATACTCGGCTTCCATCCCGTCCTCCTCTTCCTCCGTCACGTCCGTCACTCTGTCGTCGGTCAGCGGGACGGTTTCTGGCCCCACCGACTCCAAAGGCAAGAGCGTGGCGGGATTGTTGACCGATGAGCGGCGTGCGCTTATGCACGTACATTCCAACAACCTACCTCCGCCTGCGGCGTGGGTGATTGTGAGGGGCGTTGCGCCTGGTGTGTACACTTCCCGGTAAGTCCAAACAAATCATTTCACATATCAGTGTGTGAATTGAACTCTCTTTGACAGCGCGGAGTATCTTGCAAATCGCGGCAACCACCCTCGTGTCTGGGTGTTGACCTGTCCATCTGAGGAGCGCGCCGAAGCGATGTTCGCTTATCTGATGGACTTTATGGAGTTTCTTCCCCCGCAGTAGGTAGCTGTCATTGACCATTGAATTTCGTACACGATGTCTTCCCTGCTCCCATACACGCTTCCCCTCTCACACTCGAACACTGCCTCTCCCGTGTTTCAATGATCTTGTTCCTTTTGCGTATGAGCCCTTCCCTTCCCCGCGCATGGACGCCTCCCCTCCCCATAGTCACACGGCCTCTAGGTTATGCGTCCTCCCCTCACTTCCGTTCTTCCGGTTCGCTCGTCTCGCTGCTTCGTGTGATGTGTAATTGGGATTGTGTGCACGCCGGATGCTCATCCGGTCCTATGCTTTTGCTTAAGTGCTCGTATCAAGTATTTAGTAGTTATCTGGCATAACATACCGCCTGCTTTTGTATAGCGGGTGCTGCGAAATATTCAATTACGTCGTACCCATCTTCATGTGTGAACACTGTTTTTTATAGTAGCCGATCACGCGGGTCGATCTTCAGCCACAAGGTGCCGATTCGTCGAGCGGGTGTAGTTCGCGAGGCAACAGCAGTTCCGTGTACCTGCTC
Organism: Pleurotus ostreatoroseus; assembly: GCA_005298045.1. Taxonomy (NCBI): domain Eukaryota; kingdom Fungi; phylum Basidiomycota; class Agaricomycetes; order Agaricales; family Pleurotaceae; genus Pleurotus; species Pleurotus ostreatoroseus. The sequence continues at coordinate 13,541 of SWBT01000048.1, read as the reverse complement.
TTTGTGTGTCTGAGAAGGCGAAACCGGTATAGAATTAACATCTGAGGTATCCTGTCCTTTGTTTCATTCTTGCAACTCATACATATGACGAGATACTTGAACGTAGCTCTAGGAGACCGAGGCTTTAACCGCTTTGTTACAAACTCATGGTGACCCATTGTACTCTCACTCGAATTCACATTTGCATGGAGCCAGCCCACTGACCAGCTCGCACATCTTTTCTCCCGGTACACTTATTACTCTCGCAAAGCGCACAGCGTAAACCCCGAAGGATGGTTTCCAGTCTGAGACTTGCTGGCTGGGACGATCACGGCCCGTGGTCATCGAGTCCATCGCTCGTGCCGATTCCCAAGCGGCCCGATTGAAAGTATTGTTGCTGTCGTGTAAAGATATGCTGTAGTAGTCTGCGTAGCTCCTAGATGTAGCTGATCTGTACCGTTGGCTCACCTTAAGACATGCGCCAGTGCGTAGCCATTACTTGAACTCGGCATGCACGAAATAGAGGGCCTCAACACATACCATCGAATAGCATCGGAAATGTCTCATAAGGGTTTCAGCGGAAAAATAGCGAATGATTGTATATCTAGATATGTCTATATTGATTTCGCAGCGGTGGAAACAAATTCTGATCAGCTACCGAACATCTGCAGCATGAACTTGTGTTGCGTGCAAGCTACGTGCAAGCTAAAGCACTATGCATGGCAAGTTGTAGTCACAACAACGAAAGCAAGTCTCGTAGCAGCCATAGTGCAGGAGTAGCTGTATGATAATTTATTCAGAAGCTCGGAGAGTAATTTGGTAACTTTTACGAGGTGTATATGTCACGTACGCTTTACTTAGGTTCGAGTCTGTCATTTACGGAGACTTTGGAGCTCAAAAATACAGAACAATCCTATGTCTTCGGCCCTTCAGGGAGAGGTACAGCTTGTAAAGCTGACCAAACAGTAGATGGATGCATAAAGTACAAGTTCAAAATACGTGCCTGGGGCTTTCTTCACGGACCGAAGTACAAAGAACAAAACGACATATCCAGAAGATCGCAGAACTTACCATATTTGGCATATGTCGCCGGCGCTTGAAAGGCGCTTGACAAACCTTCGTATGTCGTTTACCCTGTAGCATGTTATTTAGATCAGTGGAGGCTTCAGGGAATATTTAGATACAACTAGCCACCGATAGCATTCATATAAGCAAAAATGTGTTATTTGATGTTTGTACACATTCCTCGGCCTTCACCGCAAAACTAAGGATCTGTGGCGGGTATTGAGCACTACCAAACCCATACTGTGAAAGCAATATACCTTAGAAGTTACCTACGGGCGGTATTCAGCTCGAAATGCCATAATCCGTGACTTCGCAAGCTGTATCTGAGATGTTAGCAAAGGACTGGCACTCAGAGAGCACAGGAAAATGAAATTATGGACAACTGTACGAAATGGATCGCATTTATACTCGTTTAGGTTACGCGCACCAGCGGATGATTGTAACATGGCCCAGAGAGAGGGTTCGAGGAAGGATTCGACAATGTGCATGATGTTTGTCAGGCAGACTTGTGCCAGAGCGAGAGTCTCGATATTCCGAATAAGGCGAAACATAAAATACGTTTCTGGTACTATCTATCGCCCAAGAATCGTTGTGTAGTAGAAGAGGAGGAAAATGTTGAAATGGGGCGGCAGACGCGGTGCGAGCGGTTGCAGATTTCCATATCAGGCTACTATTTGTCAGCGCTCTTCCTTGCGCGTGGCGTCTTAAGCCGAAGGTTTTCACTGTCATTCTTGTAATTCTTGTATTGTATGCTTGTCATACGGACGTTGGTGAGTAAAATACGTATATTTGCTCACACCGTACTAACACACCGCCAGGAGGGCTCACGAGAAGCTTTAACGCGACGTTGGTTGAGCCATATGCCCCCAGCTGAGGGTCGCTGCCGAGACTCAACGACTTTTCTTCCGCAGTCCTTTGTCCTGTTGCTGGTCCAGAGACATTCATGAAACGAATTCTTCATCTTCCTTGAGCAAAGGAGACCGGCAAGGAGAACTATGAAGTCCCTTTGGGACATCTATGCCCTCACTATGACGGTATGTTTGATCTTTTGGCGCTTCGCAAATCGGGTTTAGTTTGTCTGATCCCTCATTGATCCCTCCGGCTCAAGCGTTCCACGGGCCCTGGAGAAGTTTTGCATAGTAACGACATCCGCATGGCCTGACGCCCCGAACGACGCCCCCGCCCCGACCCACTCACATCCTGCACTTCTCCCCGTCGTATGTCGCGTTACGCGTCCAAAAAACGGAAGCGAAACGATGCGGCAGCCTTTTGGACCATACGCGAAGACACTCCAACGCGCAGCAACCTCACCGTCACTCATGTCGACACTCTATCCTCGGACGGTCGGCGTGTTTCTCGTGCCCTTCATAAGACCTACACGGAGCTTCCCGATGCTGTGGCATCGCGCACGACGCCCTCAAACTACTCGGAGGATGCAGATTATGCTCAAGGGAGCGGCGCCCCCCCAAGATTCTCCGCGTTCTACGGAGATACACGATATCCAACCCCCCAAGCGTGGTCGCTCCAAAGGCGACCCAGCTTTTGCAACGTTGGTACGTAGTCTCCTGCTACTGTCTTGCAAAGGAGATTAATGTCTTTCAAGGTGCACGACCCTGCTCTGCTGAAGTGGGCAGAAAAGCATAAAGACGATTTCTTGGGCGAATTCCTGCGACTCGAAGGGCTTCGCGGCGCCGTCGATGAGACGTGTGCTACGTGTGGGACTCCATGTATGGGTGGAATGTTCGTCTGTAACGACTGCTTTGGTGGCGATCGTAAATTTGTGTGTCGTTTGTGCTGTGTAAAAGCACACATCACGAGTCCTTTTCATCGCGTTAAGGTACGTATGTTCCTCTGTTTACTCACATCGGTCTCATGCGCCTTCCACAGAAATGGAATGGGAAGTACCAGGAATCAATCACTCTTCAAGACGTGGGCCTCGTCATCCAGCTCGGACACCCTCCAGGGGTGCCCTGTCCAGTACCGGCCCCCGCTCCTCGAAACTTCACGGTCTTACATACTAACGGCATACACCCTGTCACCTTACAGTTCTGCAACTGTGATCGCGTCCATAACGCGGGCACACGGACCCAGCAACTTCTACGGCACGAGCTCTATGGCGCGACTACTATTGATCCGTCGACATGCTGTACTCTCCGACTTCTCGAACAATTCCATATTCTCACCCTCCAGAGCAAGATCAACGCATACGATTTCTATCTATCCTTGGAGAAGCTTACAGATAACACCGGGCGGAGAAAAGGAACGGTGCGTCTCCTTTCTCTCGATTTCTTCTTGATCTTGGTCTTGATTCATCTTTCCAGTCTCGCTTGAAGACATTCTTGCGGATGGTCCGCGAGTACCGTCATCTGAAGATGTTGAAGCGATCGGGTAGAGGCCACGAACCGGGCGGGGCAGCCGCAACAAAGCCAGGCGAGTTATGTGTTCGATGCCCCGCATGCCCGAGGCCCGGATTCAATATTCCCGATAACTGGGAGCATGTTTCAGACGACTTGAAGTTTCAGACGACTTGAAGTAAGTCCACTGCTCGTATTCAATGTGTTCATCACCGACCCTTGCACCTAGGTTTATATACACCATGTTCATCGCAATCGACGCCAACTTCCGATTGAAACGCCGCGCTATCTCCAATGAGACCCGCGATCCTGCCTTAGGATCAGGCCTTGGCTATTTCGTGGAAGATAGTACCTATCGCGAGCATCTCGCGAAGTATGTCGACCAAGACGAGGTGAGATTGTATGGTAGAAGTACATATGTTGCCCTAACACCGCTGCAGATAAGCACCTGCACCGGGCTTGCCGCCCTTATCCATGCCAATACAAGGTGGTCCAAAGGGTATGCTGCCACAGGGGTAGGCATGGCTTGCTGTGCGCGCCATGGCTTTGTTCTGCCAAATGGTGTAGGAGATTTGCAGAAGGGTGAACGGTATGTTTGATCCTATTCCTTTCGCACTCTCTTGTATTGATACCTTTCTAGGTACTGTAACATGGATTTTGTCTTCTTGTCGGCCCTCTCGCATATCGAGCGTCGGCTCCGCAAGGTCGCTTCCTACGACATTACGTGTCAGTGGATCGTCCACCTCCTTCAGCGTATGGCCGAATTCCCCGCGCACCTGCAGATTCAGGTACCTGACGGGGAAATTCGGTATGTTATTCCGAAGTACCATTTCCACGCGCACCGTGAGCAAGATCACAATAAATACTCGCTGAACCTCCTTCCGGGTGTAGGGCGCACAGACGGGGAGGAGATCGAGCGTAATTGGTCGCGACATGATGGAACAGCTGGCAGCACGCGAGAAATGGGTCCCGGTTCTCGCCACGATACACTGGAGGACCACTTTGGCTTCGCCAATTGGCAGAAGTTCGTCAGACTCGGTGCGTTCTGTGCATTCTTACCTTTATTCAGTTGCTGACAGGCAACTATAGGAGAAATTCTCCACAAACGTATGCGCAATGTCAGGCCTGAGCGAGAGAAGCACAAGCGGCTTCTTGACGAGTTCACGCGGGAGATCTCGCGCGACGACGTCGAGACGTGGACGAATCAAGTCCGCGTATGGGAGATGGATAACAAGAAGCTCGATCCGTACTATATATTGCCCACTGGTTCGTCTTGCGCTTGCAGCGGATTGCTCTCACTGACCTGTCTTGTAGGTATGACTGAGGCTCAAATACGCCTCCAGCTGGCTGAAGAGGACGAACAAGATGCTGTAGATGGGATTGTCTCCCTCCACGACACCACGCCGGCCGCAATGTTAATGGATCTACTTGATATCGAGGAGAAACAGTGAGTTGTGACCGTTTTCTCTCTCCGATGTAATCTCACGTTGCTATAGACGACTCTTTCGCGCTAAATACCCGCATAATACCAGCGGAACTCTGCAGCAAACAGCTGCAGTTATTGAGAAGCGAACGACCCTTCGCCGCCGCCTACTCAAAGCTCGCGAGGCGCAAGCTGTCTATATGTCATGCACACCGACTCTCGTGGCTAAACACACACAATCGCTACGTCAAAGCGGGAAGGCCGGCGGTATTGATATCGTAGAAGAGCAGCCTCTTTTCCTACCGAGCCAGCTAGACATCAAGGACCTCGACGCTTGTGAGCCAGGCCTCGCGGACACAGAGCTGCGACTACGCGATGGACAACTTCGGGACTCACTGGACAAACTTCGAATCCACCTCCACATCAAGACCCGTTTGGTGACTTTCAAGAACGCGAACGTGCGCCACCAGGGTGCCAACACTCGAGCACAAAAGAAGATCCAAGCCAACGAAGCTAAGATCCGTGAATACGCCGAGAAATACCGTAAGGCAAGAGAGGCTAGGCTGCTGTTGGCGGGTCCCGGCGATTGGGAGGATGAGTGGCGTCTTTTGAAACCCGAGGATGTTCGTTGTATGCAGGAGGTGGAGATTGATTCCCGGACACATGAGCCGGTAACGGAGGGTAGACGAAAGGTCTCCTGGATTTGGATGGCTGCAGGACGCGAAGGCGAGGCGTCTGCGGAACTTCCAGGTATCAATGACGGTACATGTTACTTTTTACAACCAGTCCTCGGCGAAACTGACAAATACATGCAGCATTACGCGTCGAGTGGCTCAGAGCAAGAGCTCGCGCCGAACGCTTCGGGGAAGAGGAGTTATTCCTACAAGAAGAGCAACGCCGCGTGCTCGTGTCTCTCGAGCAGAATGCCTTGCTTTGGGACCGGCGCACCCAAGGGAATCATTCGGAGGAAGCTTCACCGACTGCTCAGGGCGCCGCTGCCTATGCAGCGGAGCAAGCCCATCTACAGCGCGAAATCGCTGCCCGCTTCAAGGTCCTATGGGCAAGTACCGAAGACAAGTTGACCACGGACGGCGATACCCGACACACCGGCATTATTGATAACTCCAAAGACATCCAGGACGAAGAAGGCGTGTTGGAATATGTTTATAGCGACAGCGACGACGAAGACGGTGCCGACGACGGGTTTCGCAACCTCGCGGTCGACGGCGACGACGACGAAGACAGCGACGATAGCGACGGCGATGAAAATGGCGGTCTTTTTACGCCATGATGGACACATATTATATGCTTGATGCTGTAGCTTAACGAGTCTAGTAGCCGTACATTATGTGTCTTTAATATATAATTTTGTTGGCATGATCACTCGCCGTGAGCAAGACTTAGATGTTTTCGCGGTGTGTGGGTCACGTGACCGAGCGTATACAACTCTAGAAGCGCAATTGCCGGTGCTCGGTGTATATTGTACTAGTACATCGGATAGAAGATAATTTAAAGAGCTGTATAGACAACCGTCAAGCCCTCAGAAGTTCTAAACAAAGCGGATTGCGTGTACATGTTTGCGCGCTTAATGTGGCGCAAGCGTAACGATGCAAGAACGCTTTCCGGCCGGATTCACGTGTGAAACACGAAAGAAGCTAGAAATAGTCTGCTTTATCTGTAAGTATCGCATAGCATAACATCAATTCGTTTGCCCTGAGCAATTACAATTGCTATATCTGGATATGTTATTTATCAGTGCAGGCCGCGCAAAACAGACGAAGGACGGGTTAATACAAGGTTAATATTCAAGAAAGCATTCTCAAAAGTAGTAAAAATCATGATAAAGACATTTATTTGCGTGGCAGGCAGCGTAAGGGCCACCTAGTGTATGTTTGTTTTTCTCCGGAAGTTCCCGGGGCATTGCGCGCGCGTGTACAATGCGCTCAATTACCGTTTTCATGTTGATTTTGTATGATATATAAGACAAACAAGCTGAGGAGTATATTCGATGTATTGTTTATACAGTAACTGGTAACTTTCTGCGACATACCTAATTGGGGTATGTTTTGCATTCCCTATATGTTCCCGGCAGCCAGGGGCGCCGAGGACGGCACCTGAAAGCGCGCCGAAGTGCCGCGCGCGCCGCTGATGGCTGCTGGACCGCCCGCGCAAATGTGTGATGTATCAGCCGCCACGGCAACCTGTTCCAGCGGAGTGATGTATCAAGCATTATAGATAGGACAGCGGTGTGAAACTTCAGACCTAGGCCAACGGCTCCCATGATAGGTTGTGCAGGGACGTATGACATGAGTGCTATCACATGTCAGGCGTTCTGCCTGCCACTGTCAGCGTTCGCCGGACGAAACATGATATTTGCAGGAGATTTCACCCAATTAGCACTGCCTGGCGGAGATCAGACATCGTTGTACAGCGCACGCGTACTTTTGGCTGCTGAGAACGCGAGTCTGCACGATCAGAAAAACGCGTTAGGGCGGTCGTTATGGCATACTTTTACTACAGTGGTGATCCTGCGCGAGAATATGAGGCAGCGCGGCCTGTCGGAAGAAGACGGGCTGTTTCGTGTCGCGCTTGAAAATATGTGTTATGCACGCTGTACAAGGGAAGATGTTAGATTGCTGAAGACGCGGATAAGTGGACGCACTCCCAATCGGCCTCACTTGGGTATGCCCCAGTTCCGCAATGAGTCCATTGTCGTCGGTCTAAACAATCACCGTGATGCAATTAACGATATATCGACAGCACGCTTCGCCGCGCAGCATGGCTTACCACTCGAGAAGTTCTATTCACGAGATAGACTCCGTGCCGGGTCGATCCCCACCTCGATCAGACAAGCTATGCGCGCCCACAAAGGCAAACGCATTCTCGATGGTGCGGCGACCGGCATGACTCCAAAGCTACAGTCGGAACTGTGGGAGTTGCCACCAAGCTTCAATAAAAAGCATATGGCAGGCACGTTGTCCCTCTGCGTTGGCCTACCCGTGATGCTAAAACAAAATGCGGCGACGGAGCTCTGTGCCACCAATGGCGCGGAAGCGAATGTGTTGTCCTGGACATCAGAGATGATGCCCTGCGGGAAGCGTCGGTTGTTAACGGTCTTCGTTGAGCTTCGCAAACCGGCACGCAACATGCAGTTGCCCGGTTTACCCTTGAATGTAGTACCACTCGTTCCTAATACGGAAGATTTAACGATATCACTGCGAGATGGCACCCCCATTACAATCGCGCGTGAACAAATAATGCTCTTACCGAATTTTGCGATGACTGATTTCTGTGTACAGTTGAAATGTTCATAATGCATAAGTCAATAATGCATAAACGCTCATAATGCATAAGATTTTACCGTAACGACGTTGGTTTGCGGTGTTTTATGCATTTTCTATGCTATTGCATAACACATAAGAATTTCTGGAATATGCATTATCATATTTGGCTGATAACTCATGTTATCTCTGCTGCGGAAGGTCCGTTAAGCCCAGGATGGGCCTGATAATCACGATAATGCCGGAAATAGTCAATTGCGCGTGCTCGGGAGGCCCCGCTTCACCGTTTCGCTTTGCGAGTTCACCATGGCCAAAGAGGCAGAGCCCAAACGCAAGCGGCGGGCAGTGCAGAAGCCTTATCCACCACACAAACCCCCGCGGAAGCCAAAGGATGCACCACGGACGTCCGCGGTAATTCCACCAAAGCATAATCGCGAAAATCTGACCTTGCACGACTGGTTGACAGTTGTGGCTTTCTGCGACTCAAATCCCACCCTGTCGCAGCAAGAGGTCGTAGCCTACTTCGCCAAGAAGAAGGACGGTGCACTCAAGTTCAATCAAGCAACCTTATCACGGCATCTATCCAAAGATGGGCGCGCTCGGGATCTGAAGAAGCTCGCATCAACACCGACGGCGCTGTCCGCGAAGCGCGTGCGTGTTGTCACGAACCCGGACGTCGAAAAGGCGCTGTTTCTCTGGATTAAAAGTATGCATGAGAAGGGCGAACACGTCTCAGGCCCGATGTTGGTTATCAAACGAGGTCGGTTCGAAGAGGCCCTCGATGTCCCCGAAGAAGAGCGCCTTACTTCGAGCAGCTGGGTTCAGAATTTTTGCGCAACGTGCGTGTTGTACTTCTCAAACTCTATGTACATTTACCGTGTGACAGGTACAATCTGCGCGAGATTCGTCGGCATGGAGAGGCCGGGTCTGTGGATCTTATTGCAGTTGCAGCGGAGCGAAAGCGAGCTCAGGAAATCAATAAGAAATACGCACCTAAGGACATTTTCAATTTTGACGAGTCGGGCCTGTATGCATAGTGAGTAAGGAACCTCCATGTACAGCATGTATTGACCCTCTCGGCGTGGTAGCGCACCACCTGATCGAGGTCTAGCCATGGAGCAGATGTCCGGCAAGAAGGCCAGCAAATTCCGCATCACAATTGGATTTGCTGTGAATGCAGATGGCAGCGAGAAGCTTGCGCCTTTTTACATTGGTCGCTATGTTAAGCCACGGTGTTTTGGTCGCCAAGGTCCAAATGAACGGGGATTTTATTATCGGAGCAACAAGACGAGCTGGATGACAGCATTACTTTTTGAAGAGTAAGTTCATCAGTGCTATGAATCGTGCTTATCTGACGTGCTGTCCAGATGGATCAAGGTTCAAGATCTCGAGTTTCGCAGGCAGTCGCGCTTCATTTTGATGTGGGTGGATAATTTCTCAGGCCACGAGATATCCTATGAACCCACCAACATCCACCTCATATTCTTTGAGCCCAACATGACCCCGTTTGTCCAGCCTCTGGATGCTGGGATAATCCGCTGCTTCAAAGCCCATTACCGTCGCCAATTTTGTGAGCGTGTGATCGAGCTCGACGAAGCTGGAGAAGCCAACATCTACAAGATTGATCTTCTCGAGGCTATGCTCATGACACGGAGAGCCTGGACAGCTGTGACGGCGAAGACCATCGCAGCATGCTGGCGTCACTCAGGGATTTTGCCTCCGTAAGTATCTCAAAATCTATCCAAGTCTGTGGGCTCTTATGTTGAGGATTACGCAGGTCATCCTCCGAATCGAACACCGATGAGGCGTCGGATGCTCCGGCGCTTGACTCCAATGCGGAGAAAATAGCGCCATGCAAAGACGACACTGCATGGAACATTGTGATGTCCTTCGCCAACGGCGAGATTGGCATGATGCCCGTTGCGGAGGAGAAGCTCAAGGCACACCTCGGAGATCGTTACCGGTTTGAAGACTGGAAGCCGGCTTTCGACGCCGTTTTCGCTGCGGAGGATGACACTGCAGCTGCGATAATTGAAGTCACGAAGCTACGCGACTCTGCCGTTTCGCCTACCACTGCGCCGAGCGAGAACGCCACTGCCAGCCATGCATCCGACGCTACGGGCAAGCTCGAGTTGCCTGAACTTGCAGAGGCTGAAGACGGCCTCATGGCTGCAGTAGATGACCTACAGGCTCGCAGACGTGTGCATGGCGAGCGTCCTACGCTCGAAGATCTCCTGAATCCCGTAGAAGAACGGGAGGTTGGCGATTCGCAATATCGATTCCCTGGCGGTGACGATGACATCATCGCTGCCGTTCGTGGGGCCACGCAAGACGAGGACAGTGGGGACGACACGGACTCGGATGCCGACGAAGATTCTGACGAACCGGAGAAGATCTCATGCGACGAGATGCAGGATTTATGTGCCAGACTCGAGCGGGCGTCGCTGCAGTTCTCGGACACGGCGGTGCATGGACTTAAGGTACTCGAGCTTCAGCGGCAGCTGCGGGCTCTTCGTGCGCACGTCCGCAAAGTAAAACAAGACTCCCTTGTTCAAAGTAGTCTAGATACATTCATTAGTTCTGTATCTAAAGCATAGACAGCGTATAAGTTACTCGAACATCGCCCGAAGCGTGACACGCAGTCTGCGAGGTCACAATATGTGACATACGTGACGTATGCACTAATGCATACAACGCCATAATGCATAACCTAAGACTGTAACGGGCGTTATGCGTTATGAGCATATCAACTGTACAAGGACGGACGCGCCAGTATAATCCCGTTGACTTGCGGGACTGCCGGGGCCATCAAGCGATTTACACTGCGTTGTCCCGTTGCTCGTCGTTGGCCGGTACATTGATCCTGCACGACTTTGACGAGCGGTCAATTATGAATGGCCCCAAAGCCGATTTGCGACGAGAACTACGCGAACTTGAAATCTTGAACGACATCACAAAGCGGAGACTTGAGAACACTTTGCCGTCGTCGATTGCAGGGGAGGATCGCCATGACCTCATCACGAAGTACCAACAAGTATTTGGGACGCGCCACGTACCTGAGGGCGTGCATTCTGCATTGAACTGGAGAGACGCACCAGAGCATGAATTACGACCACCGGCCAAGCCGAAGAAGTGGGAAATCCTCGAACAACGCAAGAAAACAAAGCAGGAGCCGTCACTACCCACGGCAGGGAACAAACGGAAGGACGCACCGAGTCGTGCAGTTCAACATGATAAGAAACAGAAAGTCGACGCCCAGGACGTGGCGAACCTCATAACGTTGCGCGGGGCTAACCCTCGTCCGACTCTACCCTGTGTTCGGCGGCCTGTGCATGTTTTGCAAGGACTCCCGTGGGATGCTGCGAACTGGAGTTGCGCTTACGATGCGCTGTTAACAATATTTTGGAACACCTACCAGGGACTGCCTGTTTCGAGCGTAGACCCCCTTGCACAACCATCTCGGTTTCTGCGACAGCTGGTCGGCGAATTCGCATTAGTCGCTGAAGGATGCAAGACTTTGAAGGCGGTCCAGGAATACGTGCGCGACTATGCAAGCGCCCACTCTCCGCAGTACTGCCCGCGCAAAGGCCCACACATGGCTGCGATTGAGCCGCTGTTGGATCTAATCACCGTGGCGGATCAACCGTACGCGACCAAGATGTGGTATTGTCGGGCGTGTGGGCATTCCTGCCATGCTACGCCAAAGACCGGGTATATTTGGTCGACAGCGACACTCGCAGGCCTTACCATGCAGACAACAACAATGACCACCAGTCAATTGTTAGGTATTTTAATGGGTGATCATCATCCTCGACAATGCCCCGTTTGCAACGAGTGGGGCACATACATTACACGGACGACATTCTCCTCCACCCCACCTTTCATCTTCCTCGAACTACCCGCTGGCGACTTATCACAATCATCAACCACGATTCTCCCTCAGTTGACCTTCGACATCCTTGGATCAGTCAAGACGTGGTCCCTTTTTGGTGTAGTGTACCTCGGAAGCGGTCACTTCACGGCTCGCTATTTTGCGGCTGACGGAGGCTCACATTATCACGATGGGGTAACAACGGGTTCGGAATGTAAAACCGAGGACATACAAAGTAGCGAGTGGGCACGAGCACAGGGTCGCGGCGCATGTATGGTACTATACCGGTTGGATGTATAGAATCACCCCTGCACCATCGGAATATCCTTCACGCTGCCCTCGAGCTCCCTGTCCCATTCATCCTGCTGCGGGGCAGAGGGCAGAGGACCCTCAGGCATGGACTGCGTCTTGGCTGGCTGGGCAGTTGACCTTGCCTGCAATTTCACGATTCGAGTCATCTTGAAGCTGACCTTAACGTCGCGAGTGGTCGCGCTTCTCGGATTGAAGATTTCGGGAACGATCTTGACGTCGACGAAGTCGCCTCGCTTGAAACTACCGGCAGACGCAGCCTGGAGCTGGCCCGTGGCAGATAGTGCACCGAATACGAGTTTCTGGCTGACAATCCATCGCGTCTTCAATTTACGAGCTTCGCCGGATGGGTCGTCTGCCTTCGTGAGGCAGTTGTTGTCGTGGCCCGGGCGTTTCTACGAGGTAACAAACACCTTTTGCTGTAGGAGTAATACATTACTGTGGCATACATGTCGAAGAGCGTTTTGCATTATTTCGGGTCATCTTACCTCGAGTGCGTTTTACATTACTCTAGCATATGTCTCTACGATAATAATGTAAAAAATACATTAAAAAAAGCGGCATAGAGAGGGATAGAACTCTCAACCATGCTATATAACATTACGCCACTAACACCTTAACCACTACACCATTGAGCCATGCTATCTTAACAACATATATTACATATATAGTATATTTACGACACTTAAATATAATATTTTTGACATATATTTGACATGTTCCCACGTGTTTCCCACACATATTACTCTAGTAATTAGCAATATATTACTATTACTATGTTAAGGTAAGGGTTAGGGGGTGCGGGGGCGTGCCCCCGCGGTTAGGGGTTCGGGTTAGGGGGGTTCGGGGGCGCGCCCCCGAGGTTCGGGTTAAAGTTCGGGTTAAAGTTCGGGTTAGGGTTCGGGTTAGGGTTCGGGTTAGGTTCGGGTTAGTGCCTCGGGGTCACTGAACGTATTGTCTCGGTGGGGGTGCGGGGGCGTGCCCCTGCTGTTAGAGGGGGGTCCGGGGGGCGCGCCCCCTGGGTTCGGGTTAGAGGTTCGGGTTAGGGTCCGGTTAGGGTTAGGTTAGGGTAAGGGTGCAGGGGGGGCCTGGGGGGGACCGCGGTCCCCCCCAGAAACTCGGAGGAAAGTTTACGCATTGTCGCTAAAGTATAACATATATACAATAGGTGTCGTAAGGTATTCATGGCCAGATGGTCTAGTGGTTATATTGTCTATTGTAATGTTATGCATTACTGTCGTTGTCGTAATGGGAGTTCC